>PVKB01004304.1:0-149264 GCA_004027205.1 Ctenodactylus gundi | reverse complement strand
GAATCCTTGCCGCTGGATTTAGGGACCACCTATGTAATCCAGAATGACCTCATGTCAAGATCGTTAATGGTATCTGCAAAGACTCTTTTACCCAGTTAAGTCAGATCCAGTTTTCAGGATCAGAATACAGACATATCTGTGGGGGTCATCATTCACAACTGATGACAGATGGATCGCCTTGCTAGCAATTTCTTCCTTATCCTCAGCTGAATCTTGCCTCAGTAACTCATGCCCAAGAATCCTCATCTATCCTTTGAAATCTGTGTCCTCCTGGTTCAGATTTACAGCCAACCCCCGAGTCCCACATGTGTTCGTATTTTGTGACTCGTGGAGTTGTGCTAGTTTGGGGACCCGTCTACACTAACTCCCTGAATAGTCTCAGTCACCACACAGCCCTGATTCTCACTACTATGGGTCCTCAGATGGTACAACCCCCATGGGACTGAGAAGCCCCAGGGGAAGGAGCCAGCACAAGGCAGGCTTTCAGTGGGCAGTGGCTTCCTGCACTCAACCTCTAGTGTCTAGGCTAATGGCTCCCTATCAAAAAAGAATTTTTAAAGATACATCAGATAACAAGATAACACATTTAGAGGAAAAGATAGAAGACAAGGAGAGGAAAGTAACCATGACTGAAAAGCAATGCCCACCACGCCAGAGCTTTCAGCTCACTGTTGTGAAGGGCATTTCAGCTTACACGGTGCTTGCACGCCCATCCTCTCACTCCATCTGAGGAGGAACAGGTGGGAGAACATGTTAGGATGACTCCCAACCCACAGATACTGAAAATGAGGTCCTCAGAGGTGAAGCCAGAGCGTAGCGCAGAGCACTGCAGACGCTCTGTCCAGCCAACTCCTGCCACACAGAGTTGTGGTGCCAAACTAAAGCCACCTCAAAACTAGGTCCTCAGGTTTATGCCATCACTGAGGGCCCTGAGCTGTAGGGCCAGTGCCAAAGGGGAGAGAAGCCTTTTGTGAGAACTTCCTGAGGGGGGGGGGGGGGGGGGGGGGCCAAGACTGGACCAAAGCAGAGGCCTCTGTTCCTGTAAAGGGTTTTGACTCTTTTATAGGAATGGTTAAAGAAGATGTGGTACCTATTCACAATGGAATACTATGTAGCCATAAAGAAAGACAGATATGAGGCATTTGAATGAAAATGAGGCCACCTGGAGTCAATGATGCTCAGGGAAATGGACCAAACACAAAAGACTGAAGATAGATGGGTGTTCCTCTTATGAAATGCACAAAAATAGTAATAGCATAAAAGGCCCCAACGTGAACAGCAGGGTAGAAAGAGAGGCAATGGTCAGATAGGAAAGGGCTGAACCTCTGACTCTGGAAACTGAATCTGACTTAACTGGGAAAAAGAGTCTTTGCAGATGCCATTAACAATCTTGACATGAGATCATTCTGAGTTACATAGATGGTCCCTAAATCCAGTGGTGAAAGGGGTGAACCCCTGAATAGATGCTCACTAATTCCCCAAGCCCCATGGTTCTAATGTAATACAGAATTTAGAATTCACATATTTACAAAAAAAAGAAGTTAAATTTTGTGTCATGTGAATTTTTTGCCACAATAAAATTACTTTTAAAAAAATAAAAACAAACCCCCCCAAAAAAAGAGTCTTGGCTCTTCCAGCTGCACATACATGAACATACTGCCCTAGGCCCACTGCCCTGTCCTGCCCCTGCAGCCTGCCCTCCTTAGGCCACCCCTGAAGGCTGAAATTTCAACATTGGGATCTATCTTGTTTGTTTCTATGGAGAGATATATTGGTCAGGAGGAGAGCTTCAAGTGAGAGAAACCCCAAAATTTCAGTAAAAAGATAGGCCCTTTCCCTCTCCTGTAAACCAGCTGGAGAGGCAAGCCATACAGGTTTAGCGTAGGAGCTCCTGGTCCAAAGTGTAGGTTCCCTGGTTCTTGTTGGCCCCACAACCGTATCACACAACTTCCACACCGTGGAGCTGCTACTCCAGCTCTTAGGAAGGAGGAAACGTGGCACCCTTCCCTTTAAAGACACCTCCCAGAGCTGTGCACAGCATTTCCCCTTACAGATCATTATCGAGAACCCAGTCACATTCACATTAACTTCTAAGAAAGTTGAGAAATGTCTATTCTAGGTGTCTGTGTATATTGGACAGCAAAAGTCACACTCACAGGTATCTGCCTATTGTAATAGCAAATGGACTGCACTGAATTCTCAGAAACATAGTCCATTTTAGCCATCATATGTCTGGGTGACGTCTTCCTCTCTGGACCTGTGTGCTCTGGAGAGTAGGCAAGATGATCGAATCATGTGTGAAGCTCCTTCCCTCCATGGCCTCTGGTGGGTCTGCTCATGAACCTGCTGTGAGGCTGAAGGAGAACCAGACAGCTGTCACATCCCCAGGCTACCTTGCCTTGGTGGGTACAACTCAGGGCCAGGCGTGAAGGCAGATCACAGCCTCCAGGAGGCTTGGCTGACAGCAGAGCCTCCCAGCCCACCTTCCCCCAGCCTCTGCTTCCTGAACCACCCTCCAGGCAGCCGCTTCTTGGAGCAGCGAGCACGTGCCACCATCTGGTACTAACCATCTCCCCTTTCTGTTCGCCTTGCAGTTGTTTGGTTGCTTCCTAGCGTGGGAGACCCGTAATGTCAGCATCCCTGCACTCAACGACAGCAAGTACATTGGGATGAGCGTCTACAATGTGGGCATCATGTGCATCATCGGGGCTGCCGTCTCCTTCCTGACCCGGGACCAGCCCAACGTGCAGTTTTGCATCGTGGCCCTGGTCATCATCTTTTGCAGCACCATCACGCTCTGTCTGGTGTTTGTGCCAAAGGTACCATTCCTCTGGCCTCTGGCTCCATCACGAGGGAGGAGTTGGGATTTCTTTCTAAAATATTGATGTATTCTTTTTTCATGATGATGACTGCATTATTCTGTTTTCAGTTACTATAATGAAATATCTGAGGTTGGCTAACTTTATTAGTTAAAAAAAATAGGTTTAGCTCACAGTTCTGGAAGTTCAGGGGCACTGGCTAGCTCAGGTAAGGGTCACATAGCAGGTGGGATCTCAACAGCAAAAGCACATGTAGGAGGAAGAGATCACATCTTGAGACAAGAAGCTGGAGAGCAAGTCAGAGAAATGGCACGCTCTTGTAACAATTCACACTCCCAGAAACTTAGTTCTGTGAGAACTATCTTAATCTCCTCCAAGGGCATGCCTCCCAGTGACGTAAGACCTTTCACTAGGTCGCACTTTTCAAAGGCCCCACCACCTCACCACCAGCACACTTGGGGTACGCACTTAAACTACACCCAAACCACAGCTGTGATGATTCACATTATAGAAAGCTTAGAAACTACAGAAAAGAGCTAGATTTTCAGAAATCTTGCAGTCCCGTTGCCCCCAAATTAACAGAATTGTTAATGCTTGCTTGGGTGTCATCTTAGTTATTTTGTTGTTGTTGTTGCTGTGACAAAAATACCCATCCTGTGCAAATTAAGGGAGGAAATGTTTATTTTAGCTCACGATGTCAGAAGTTCACAGTCCATTCATGGGCGGCTGGCAACAGTAGAAGCATGTGACAGAGACAGCTCCTCACAGCGTTGTAAACAGGAAGCCAAGTCCAGGAAGGAAGGAAGGAAGGAAGGAAGGAAGGAAGGAAGGAAGGAAGGAAGGAAAGAAGGAAGGAAGGAAGGAAGGATGAATGGATGGATTGAAGGAAGGAAGGAGCATATATCCTTCCAGTTCCTGTCCCAGGGATCCTTCTCTTCCAGGTTCAGTCTTAGTGTTCTGCCCTTCCCAGGTTTAAGCCCCTACACCACCACACACCTGTACTCTAGTCTACCACACACCTGTCTTCCAGCACACACCTATGACCAGGCCCCCATCTCCTAGCAGCACATGGTTCCACAGATAATCTACAACATCCAAATATATAAGACTTTTGAGGGACATTCAGATCCAAATCATAACTGGTGTTTTTCAGTATTAATTTTTTTGTTTGCCTCCTGCCAGTCTTTGCATTTTCTGAATGCTGGGATGTGATACATTGGACACGGCTGTTAACTGCAGCACACATGTTATTCTGTAGTTTGCCTCTTTCACTTAAGTGTCTGTCCTTTGTGTAATATCTTTCCATATTCATAACCACCATTGAGGGGAAGGTTCATAAATTACATGTCCACTTGTTCTTAACTGATGAGCATTACAGTTATTTGCAGATTTTTTATAAGCGAATATTTTTACATAACACATTTTCCAATTATTCTCTTAAGATAAAGTCACAGAAGTGATATCACTGGGTCAAAAGAATAACCATTTTTAATATCCACTTACATTTTACATTTATCAGAGAGCTGGACCTTAGAGAGAGATTTTTCAAACATCGTTGTACACAGTATTGAGTGAGTGAACCCAAAGCCTTGACCTCTTAGGACCCCTTGCGGTGGGTGGTGTGTGCAGAGAAGAAAGCCTGCCTCCAGTGGATCTCAAGAGTAAATGAAGAGGCAAGATTGTGGACTAATTGAGCAGCATCTCAGGACAGCATCTGCTGAAGAAAGGAGGAAGAGAAGATAACACCCAGGGCCTATTAGGGAAAGCATCTGACCCCGGTACCTCCATCCCTCAGGCCCTTAGGCAGTCCAAGCCCGTTTGTCCCAAAGGCTGGTCTCAGGACCTCTGGCATACACAGTCTTTGTCATCTAATTGTCCACACCTGCCAAGCTCCATCCAGTGCTGCAACTTCCTCCCTGTACTCTGACACTCTCCATTCTGTAAAAGATGCCAGACGGTTCTCTAAGTCCAGTTCTGATTGTGTCCCTGCTCTATCACCATCAGTGGCCCCTCATTGCTCTCCCAGCCTCATGATCAAGGCCATGTTGGGCTGGCTTTCAGGACCTTAAGGGACACTACAGTCTCCCCACCCCACCTCCCAGGCACCCTGCCCATCACCCTAACCTCCCTTCCCCTCCAGGCCCTGAGTCCCACTCTCTCTGCATTTATGTCTGCCATCTTTGCCCTGGGAGTCTCTTCCCACCCCTCACCCCCTGCTGTCCTGCTAAACTTTCCACAGAGGCCAGGCCAGACCACAGCACCAGGTGGGCAATCTGCCCTTGATCCCTTCTGACTGGTAACAACAGCATCCTTCTCCCTGCCCCATATCTTACTGTGGGATCCTGCTGGATGGAGACCTGGCTCACTGGGCTTGTGCTTTCCAGTGGCCTCAGGCCAGAGATGTTTCTAGATAAACAAGTACATTAGAATCAAGTGGCAACTTTTGGTCTTATATTAAAAGACATCTTCATATAGAGCTAGGCCATCTCTAGACTTTGACACAG
This sequence comes from Ctenodactylus gundi, assembly GCA_004027205.1. Lineage (NCBI taxonomy): Eukaryota > Metazoa > Chordata > Mammalia > Rodentia > Ctenodactylidae > Ctenodactylus > Ctenodactylus gundi. The sequence continues at coordinate 143,941 of PVKB01004304.1, read as the reverse complement.
AATCCATAAGATAATGTCTGTATGCTGTTGGGTTCTTTTTTTCACACTACTGAGAAAGCTGCCTTTGCCGGGGACAGGTAGTTGCCAGCCTGTACACTTAACAAAGCTTCAAATAAGCAGAGGTCCTCACTCTCTTCTACCTCACTATCCCCATAGCTCTCTCCTTCCTGCCATTCTCCACAGGCAGCAGAGACTTAAGATGGGGGATGGAGGGTGGAGAGGGGGACACTCCGCTAGAGTTGGGTTCAAGGGCCTGGATAACGTCTCCCTGAGAGCTGAGTGTGCAGATGGATTAGGGTCAGGAGACTGACTTCTGGCCAGGAAGGATGCAGAGGCTCAGCAATAGGAAGGGGCCTGATCAAGGCCACACCCAAGCCAGTGGCAAAGCCTGGCCTGGGCACAGGGCTTCCGACCCTCTTCTAGGAATCCTGGGGCCACGCCAGCACAGTACCTGCTGGGGGGGGCGGGGGGGGGGTGCAGTGGGAGATGGGAGGAGAGATGCAGGGTTGGCCCTCCAAGCCCACCTCTGTCCCTTCAGCTCATCACTCTGAGAACAAACCCAGATGCAGCAACTCAGAACAGGCGATTACAGATCACTAAGAATCAGAAGAAAGAAGACTCAAAAACATCCACCTCTGTCACCAGCGTGAACCAGGCAAGCACGTCCCGCCTGGAGGGCCTGCAATCAGAAAACCATCGCCTGCGGATGAAGATCACTGAGGTATGGCCTCCCCTCAGACCCTCCACCCAGCCTCGGGCGGCCCCTTGTGCCCCATTACGCTTCTCCAGAACATCTCTGCGTCATGGCAGCATAGTCCGCCCTGCTGGCCACAGCAGCAGGAGCTGGGCTATCACGGACCTGAGGGCAGCAGTTCATCAGATCTAACAAGAGTCTATGGTCCACCTAGCTTCCATGGTCCCATTCAGGACAGCCTCATGGAGAAAGGAATTCACAGGGATCTGTGAGCACCCAAAGTATCCACACCTAGCAACCCCTACATGTACAACTGATTCACAGCAGAGGAGTGAAGGAGGATGCCACAACAGACCTCACTCTTGTCCTGAGTATCTTTAATTGATTCTAGAATATTCTAGGAAGTCCATGACCAGATTCCTCAGTGTCAGACTCTTGACTTCCTATTCCAGATGCTCTCTCTGTCTCCACCTCCCTCGGGGCCACGCGGTCTGACTACACCAGCAGTCTTAAGGCTGCGTATCTTTTTCACAGGGCAGTGACACGTCAGGGAGAGGGACAGGAAAGGAACAAAGCAAAGTGTTGGGTAGGATGCAGCCTAGGTGCAATAACAGAGAATCTCCAAAGTAAAGTGGCCTAAAGGAACTATGTTTACTTCTGTCTCTCCTAACGATCCAGAGACAAAAGGTCCCGTGGCCATACCTGAACCAGGTTTTTTCTGATTTTCTGCCACTCCCCCAGCAAAGCTGAGTAGATGGCATGTCTTGTCTTCAGGCTCAGGAAGGAGAGAGCAGGAAGGGGATTGCCTTTTTTTACCGAGTGACACAAAAATTGTACACATTTTAGTCCTGCTCCAGTTATGTTGGTAAGAACTTGGATGAGCGCACTTGAGCACACTTAGCAGCAGGGGAAGCTGGGAAATTAAGCCTCTTGGGGACAGTTGCAGGTAAGAGGTGAGATGTACGATTGCCATGTTAGAAACAGGATGCCCAGGGAAATCTGTGTTTTATATAAACAACCAATCATATTTTCTGTGTAAGTATATCCCATACAATACTTGAGATATATTTTTAAAAAGAAATTTTGTTATCTGGAATTCAGATTTGACTTAGCTTTCCATATTTTTATTTGCTAGATCTTGCAGCCCTTTTGTGGGGCTCACAGAGAACAATACACAGTTGCGTGTGCACCTGAAATGCCAGCTTTAGGGTAGGATCTGCCACCGGCCTCTGGGGCAAAGGAGGAGAGCTTGCTGTCCTTCCCGGCCCATTGCCGAATCTGTTTCAGGGCTGGAATTCCATGTTAGTACCTCTGTGCCTTCACACTCTGCTTCTACTTGTACACTCCAGTGATGGAGAGTTCACTCAGGTTGGGGACCCTAGTCGCTGTGAAAAGCCCTAACCTGTTTTTCCTGGAATTAAATCATAATTCGGCCAGCTCTTGCTCCCACCTCTAGATCCTAGCCTTGCTACTTGATTCTCACACACACACACACACACACACACACACACACACACACACACACCACCTCTTCCACATGAAAACATATTAAACAGAGGCTGTGCTTCCGGCATCTGAACAGCATTTTACAGTATACAAATTCCCCTCACTTACACTGTGGCGGGATGCACTACCCAACCCAGCCGCCACCACCTTCTACCAACACAGGCATTCCCCATTCGGTGGGGCTGAATGGCCCAGGACTTGCATCTGATTGTTCTGTAACCTAGGCATGACTGAGGCGCATCCTGATGAACTGCTTTTGACAGCAGGTTTCCCTTACCAAGCATCAGGCACTGGGCTAAATTTTTCATGCATTGTCTCGTTTCTTCCCCAAGGACCCCCACATTAGGTGCCAAATTACTCCATTCTACAGGTAGAGAAATTGAGACTCATGAGCCAATATGTAGCTAGTAAGGAGAAGCCCTGGGTTAACCCCTAGGCTAGTCTGACTCCAAAGCCTGAGCTCTTCTCTACTTCCGTAAGTGCCTCGCCTGCCTGGGCATCCTGCCTACCTTAGCCCTCCACCTCCCTGGGCTCACATAACTGCCAAGCCCATCATGGCTTCTCCTTGAGGAAGAGCACCATGCCTTCCTGCACCTCCTCACCAAGATGCAGAGGCTCAGCCCCTTCTTGGCTCTCAAGGCTGAGCTGCCAAGGTGGACAAGGACTGGATGGAACTCAGACTCAGCCTTGTCTTTCAGCTGGACAAAGACTTGGAAGAGGTCACTATGCAGCTGCAGGACACACCGGAAAAGACCACCTACATTAAGCAGAACCACTATCAGGAGCTCAACGACATCCTCAACCTGGGAAACTTCACGGAAAGCACAGGTGAGAGGAGGCGGGACCTGAACAGGGGGACCGGGTTTCCAACACCCTTTGTCCATCTTCCTCAGAGAGGGCCAGGGACTAGTCTTAAGTCACACACTCAGAACTGGAGCCCCTGGAGCCCCTGTTCCTGACCACAGTGCAGGGTCTGTGCAGAGTCCCCTCCACCTGGCTCTGGGCTTCTGCTTCTCCTCCCTCTGGTGGCAGGTCCGCACGTGCACAGTGTGGCTGGCATTCCCAGTGTGCCAAAAGGAAGAGTGTCTCATTTTCCCTCTGGTTCTTATATAGTTTGTATTCACTTCTCTGAACATTTCACAGATTCAAGCACACCTCAGTACTATACAAGTGAAGAAAGGTCAGTGAGATATGGCGCGCCCCAATCTCACCAGCCATCAGGAAGATGTATGTCACAATAGCACAGACAAATGTTTAGCTACCTCTCAGCAAAAGTTTAAAAGATTAGCAGTGCATTGGGCTGAGGTCATGATTCAGTGGTACTGTGCTTTTCTGTCATGCACATGTGAGGCCTTGGGCTTGATCCCCAGCACCACAGGAAAAGAAAAGGTGATTATCAGTGTAGATAAGAATATCTGGAAATGAGCATTCTGTGGTGTTTTAGGTTGAGACTTCCCAAATGTAAAGCACTAAATGTCCTGACCAAGTAATTCCACAATAGGAACTTGCCCTTTGAGAATTCTTCCACATGGGTGTCCATCACAATATTTTTTGTGAGAAAATCTATAACTAAGATACTGAGATAACATGGAAGTTAAGGGATAAAAATTAGTCTTAATAATTTTAGTATCTAATAAATGCACAGAGTTCAGCTTATTGAAAAAAATTTTAATTTCTTTGGGATAAATGAATAGCCATCTAGGAAAGAATAAAAGTAGATCCTTGCCTCACAAATATGCAAAATTTAATTTCAAATAAATGATTTAAAATATAAAAAGTAAAACCATGAACGTAATAGAATAAATTGATGAAAAAATGTTTTAATAATCTCAGAGCAGGAAGGCTGTTTTCCCTTTTTGCAAAATAGAAACCACAAAAGAGAAGGTTATAAATCTGACTTTTAAAAACTCATTTTTACAATTTAAATGCCATCATTAAGTATATTTTTAAAAATCAATAATAAACTAAACCAAAAATACTTTAACTCAGAAAAACCTTATGTTCCTACATATACATATTATACATAATCATATACAAATATAATTATATTAATAAGAAAAGGACCAACAACCTAAAGAAAATAAGCAAATGAATATTCTGAAAAAAGAAGTTCCTCACACATAAAAAGATCCTCAGTTTTATTGCCTATTAAAACAATGAAAATTAAATGAAGCCTGCAGTGAGATGCCACCTCTAAGAATGGCACACATCTGAAATCAAGGAGTCCCTAGAAGAAAAGGAAACGGGGGACAAGGGAATTCTCAAACATGGCTAGTCCAAGTGGAATATATTCTGACTTGGTATTTCTATTGTTGGAATTTACTCTATGTGTAATCCTCTATCTGTGCTGCCATAACAAAAGATGAGGAACAGGATGACTTGTAAGCAATAGAAATAATTTCTCATAGTTCTGGATGTTGGGAGTCCAAGATCCAATCATTGGTAGACTTGATGTTGGGGGTAACCTAATCTCCGCTCTGAGATGGTGCCTAGAACCCTGCACATGGTAGAAGGAAGAAGGGCACACATCCTCTCTCTCAAGCCCTTTGATTAGGGTCCTTATCCCCTCGGTGAGGGCTCCACTCTCATGACTTAACCACCCCCCTAAATACTTCGCCTTCTAACTCATATTGGCCATTAAGTTTCAACACCCAGCAAATTTGGGCGGACACACCGCTACATTCCGTAGCATTAAGGATGCATGGTCAATTCTCACTCCTCCTGGTGGTTGGATAGTTATGTTCTGTGAAGTTACTTGAATTGTTACAGAGTGAATACCGAACCATCACTCCTAGGGAAACTCAGTTTGATTCCTGTGAGTCTCTTGTAGTTGACAATCTGTCACCTAATCCATACCTTACATAGTTTTATATGTTTCATTTAAAGGCACCTTGTTTAATATATATTGTTGGTTCATTACCATTGAACTTATGGCCATCAGCACTATCACTCTCACTTGGAAGCAGCCTGATTTAACACATGTGTTTTTTCTGTGAGGTACAGCACAGTGCCTGGAAATGCGAGGCAGCCTTCAGCATGACACTGAGGGACCATTTGTAACAGTGAAGCCACTGACAGAAAGCACAAAAGTGTGGAAAACATGTCACTAAGTAGATCTCAAAATAAGATTCTTATTTATAGAATGAGAGCTGAGTAAAAAAAAATAAAAAGCAGAGCATTACCTCAGCTGGAAATGTGTGCACCATGCAATTCCAAATTTCCACACTTGATACACATCAGCAAATGACTTCAAGAGCAATGTTGAAGGGGCTAGAGGAATAGCACCGTGGTCAGAGCACTTGCCTAGCAAGCATAAGGCCCTGAGTTCAATATCCCAGGCATAAGCCAGGCAGCATGGCCTATGCCTGTAATCCCAGCACTCAGAAAGCTAAGGAGGAGAATTTCTATGAGTTTGAGGTCAGCCTGGACTACAGAGTGAGATTCTGTTTCAAAAAAAATAATATTGTGAATCTTCAGTTGGGGTTCACAAATAAATTTCAGCAAGTAGATGATTTTGATTATACAGAATCCATGAACGATGAAGATTGAGAGTAGTACCCACATCAGTATAAAATGACGTACTTATAAGGCTGCTTGTGGCAGCAAAAATGACAAAAACCCAGCGTTGCGATCCTGGCCGCCTGAATCCCAATCTCTCGGTGGGGCCAGGGTTTTGTATTTCTTTAAATCTCCCTAGCTGGTTCTAAAGGCCAGGAGGAGGAAGAGGATTTATGTCCCCTTGTCATGTGCCCACACCATATTCTTTTGAATGGAGGCCTCAGAACTTCTGTAGCTGATCCATTATTCCTGGACCAATAGAGATTAGTATCAACATCTTGATATAATAATGATGCAGAGTTGAATATCTTGTGTTATTTCCCTTGCACAAACCCTTGATTATTCTCATAGAAGATGTGTACTTTCATGATGTTTGAGACATATCGGTAATGCCTCCAGTATGGTATGTCAGTTTTTACTCTGGCCAGCAGTTTCTTATTATTCTTTTTCATCTTTGCTAAGTTTATCAAAAAAATACCACGGATGTATTTTTTTTTCTTTCATTTTCACCTTTGTGCACCAGGGTAAAGGACCTTAGAAGCAGAACCTCTCCTTTCTTCTCCCACCCCAGTTATTCCTTTATGAGTATGTATTTGTGATACATAATAATAACATTCAGCTTGAGGAACTGGTGCCTGTGCATATCCCATCTTGGTCATTTCTACCCCCCTCCCCCTTCTACTCCCCTACCCCCCATATTTCTTTCCCTCTCCACAAAGTCTTATCTTTCTGTTTTCTTCTATCACTCCCTTATTTTGCTCTTTTTTTTACAGTTTGGTTTTCTCATATTAGAAAGACCATGTAGCATTTAATCTTCTGTGTCTGATTCATTTCACTAAGTATGATGGTCTAAGTACACCCATGTTCTACAAAGGACTCAAATCATTCTTTATGGCAGAGTAGTACTCCATTGTATAATATACCATATTTTCTTTATCCATACCTCTGTCTATCGACATATAAGCCATTTCTGAGATTTAGCTGTTATGGGTTGTGCTGCTGTAAACATGGATATGAATACATCGTCTTCATGTTGTATAATGACCTTAACTCTTTCAGGAAGATCCCCAGGAGAGGTACTGTTGGGTCAGATGCAAGCTCCTCATTTCTAAGTAACTTTGCCTAAATTAGTTGACTTGGTTTCCTTCTTGGTATGTGAAGAGCCAGGGCAGAGTCAGGCCACATGCTGCCTTGGTATGCTGCTGCCATCCCTAACTGAGGCTTTTTGACTCACTGGCGTGGTCTCAGAAGGGCTGTTACCCAGACCCAACTCGGAGGGTCATGGGGTCCTGTGCATCCAGTCTCCTGGGGCAGCATCCTAAGGTTTGTATTGTTGCCTTTTAAAAACTAAGTTAACAGAACTTGTGATATTGTTGTTCTGCATTCAGATGGAGGAAAGGCCGTTTTAAAAAATCATCTCGATCAAAATCCCCAGCTACAGTGGAATACAACAGAACCCTCTCGAACATGCAAAGATCCCATGGAAGATATAAACTCCCCAGAACAGTGAGTACCTCCCCTGGCATCACTTCAGAGGCGTGTACTACCCTGCGCAGCCATGCACAGTTTGCTGCACGTCTTCACACATGTTCTTTTGTTTGTTGTCTGCAGTGATCCCATAATGCAGTCAAATGACAATCCCCTTATAAGTGAGAAAACTAATATTCAAAAAGGAGAGGTGAGCTTGGCCCAGTGGTATAGGCCTCCCAGCACTCAAGGAGGCCGAAGCAGGAAGATTTCGAGTTCAAGGCCAGCGTGGGCATTTTAACAACTTTGTGAGACTCTGTCTTAAAGAAAAAAAAATTATTTAATGGGCTGGGGTTATAGCTCAGTGAAAAGGTCCTGAGTTCAATCCTTAGTTCCACAAAAAAGGGGGGGACACAACTTGTCCAAGCTCACCCACTTGGTAAGTGCAGAGGGTATGATTCAGACTTGTGTTCTCCACCATACAGTGCCACCATTGTGTGTAAAACACAACCTTGCTAAATGTATTTACGTAATTTACTGAAGCCTATATTATATGTCAGGCAGAAGTGCTGAGGTCACAGCAGTGAAAAAAAGCAATAGACAAATATATCCCCTTTCCAAAGCTTCCATTCTGTTGGACGGATAGTAACTTTCCACATCTCAGTCGGCTTTGTTCCCATGGGCACTTTCAGTGCTTCCCGTCTTAGAGAAGACTAGAGCTAGGGTTAGCCTGCAACTTGGCCTCTAGAAAGTGACAGCCAGGAAGAGCCAGCAAAGGCCACTGAATTACCAACTCCTTGTCATGTTAGACCTGAGAGCCTGCCAACCCCGTTGGCTCCAAGACTAGCCAGCCTGCTAGCCAGAATCATTGCTGATGGTTAGTTACATGGCATATGTTAACAGTTTTTCTATCACTTGCACTCCAGTAAAGTCTGAGTCCCTCATGTGTCCCCTGAACTAAACACAGGTTCCAGCATTGGGTAGGTTCTTGGTAAGCATTTGTTCAGTGAACACAAAGGTGAACAAGATCCCAACAGAAAATCCCATGGCTCTGAGAACCCTAAGATACTTACCCACCTTGCCTATGCAGGTGGCCACACAAGGGTACTTGGACAGGGCACCTTTCTCCCAGGTCCAAGTATATTCTTTAGTTAACCTTTTTTCTCCGACTCTCAGACAACATCACTGCCCTAAGGAACAGGGCTTGTGAGGAGAGAGGATATAGGATTCATCAGGAGAGTCTGGAGATGCACAGATTTTTAGGGAGGCTTGAAGCCTGCAGCAAAGGCTACTTTTTTCCCTTCCGTGGCTTTCTGTGTTGGAAAGATAACACTAGTCACCAAAAAAAGCCATAAGACCAGGAAACAGCCTGCTGGAATTGGCCCAGCAAGAAAAGATGTGGGGCTGCGCGGCTGGGCCGGGAGGGGTGGGAAGGGAGCATCAGCCAAGAAGTCTTTTAGGGATGGAACTGGAGCCGAATCTGTGTGGAGGCTTGTGAGATTAGGGAATGAGAAACGTCTGTGTTTGCCTCCAAGCGCCATTAGAAAGGGAAAGAAAACTACAGCAGCAATGAAGACCACCCTTGTCTCTAGCACTCCTGGCAAGGCGAGTCAGTCACCAAGCGCTGGGCCGGAGGCTCAGAAGGACTGCCTCCCTTGCTCATTCCGTTGTCCCTGGTCATCCCCAGGGTCATCACAGGCTGCTAGAGGGCTGCATGGCTAGCAAAACTGCCTGGCCAGTCCTGGATTCAGAGAAAGCCAGGCTCTTCGCACCATCCTTTTTTAGCCAATGTGAGTTTAGAGAACTTTCTAGAGAGCAGCCGGTCAGCCCTCACTAACAACTTGCTTTCTTCCCCTGCAGCATCCAACGCCGGCTGTCCCTCCAACTCCCCATCCTCCACCACGCCTACCTCCCATCCATCGGAGGCGTGGACGCCAGCTGCGTCAGCCCCTGCGTCAGCCCCACCGCCAGCCCCCGCCACAGACATGTGCCACCATCCTTCCGAGTCATGGTCTCGGGCCTGTAGAGGTGGGAGGCCTGGGGCCGGGGCCTCCCTGTGACGGCACCACACCGGGCAGAGGCATCTGCTGCAAGCACTGTCGCTCCGGCCGCCACGGAGACGCTGGGCACCGCAGTGGCCCCTCGGGACTGCTCGGATGACCCTGGTGGACAGGACAGGGGACTTGGCACCTGACCTTGAGCCTTATTTGTGAAGTTCTTGTTCTTTCACAAAGAAAAGGAACGGAATGACTTCTTCCTGAATGTCTGCTAACGAGAAGGAGCTAGGATATTTGAAACTTGCAAAAACAAATACATTCTAGACAAGGAGAGAGGCCTAAACTCCAGCTAGACTCGCCGAGCGGCCTCAGTGGCCTCTGCAGGAGGCCAGGGGCTCTGGAGAAATCGCCTCCGCACTCTGCACACACACGGGGTGGTGGCCACCACCAGCCCTGCTGCACTTGGGGGAGGAGGTGAGCCGGTCGCAGGTCCCCAACGGCGCGGCCAGCGCCCCCTCCAGGCCCCCCTGGGACAGGGCTTCCGCAGGACTGGTGGTCAAGGACAGCCCTGAGGCTGGGGGACCCGAGCAGGCGGAGTCGCATGCTCCTGGGGGACCCTCATCACCCAACCAGATGTTTGTTATATTCTGACAAATGCCACACATTAACACAGTAACACCCGATCTGGGGACAGAGGGGATTTAGGGCACATCCCCCGCAGACCATCGTGCTCTGCGGCATTCACCGACAGTCTGTCACGCGCCCGCCACGCTGGTCATGTGCTTGTGCTCATAGCCGGAGTCCCCGGTCAAAAGGGGGACAACCAGAGCTCACCACGGAACGTCTGTTCCCAGCAAACACGAGAACGAGAAATTGTGCACTTTAACCTCTCCCATCAGGGCCCAAGGGCTGGCTGGGATTTTTTTTTCTTTCCACTGACTTTCTTTCTGACCAAAGTGAATGAGGGCATTCTGCTAAGACATCCCTGGGCTCACGGGGGAGGGAGCTGCTGGCTGAGGATTTCCCTTGGCTTCCAGAGGGGCCAGTGGCCTCGCTCTCCTTCGGGGTCGCAGGGCGATCAGTCTGCAGGCTGACTTTCATTCATAATTCCCTTTTAATCAAACCCCAAAGAGCACTGGCCCAGGAGTCAGACAGACCTGGATCCTGTCCCCCTCTAGTTGCCTCTGTGACCTTGGGCAAGTCATCAGTGTCTCTCTGAGCCTTGGTCTCTCCTCTGTAACAGATGGGGGTTGAAATGACACCCGCCCCGGCCTACCTCATAGGGTTACTCTGAGAATTGAAACTTGATCTGGTCCAGGGAAGCTTTGTCCCACATGGCCAGCGAAGCAGCCCTGACCCTTGAGGTACTAGTGTGATGGTAACCTTCAACCCTCACTATGGCGTGGGCCACAGCCCAGAGAAGCTTCCGCACAGTTCTGTACCCGGAGCAGGCCAGCTGGAGGGAGGCCCCCAACAACTTTTCTGACATTCCTAGACAGGTTCATTCTTTGCTCGAGGAAGGCCTGAATGACAGCGTCCAGGACGTCTGCACAACCGAGCAGCTCGCTCATTCCCTAAAGAATCCTAATGGCAGCTTCAACAGGCAGGCAATAATCTCTTCCCGCAACCATTGCAGTCAGGAGACCAGGCTTTGAAGAAAGGGCCCACGTGAGTCACCACCACCACCACCACCACTGCGAACACCCAAGTTCACGTAGCATAGCGTTCCCTTCCCCTCCCTCAAAGAGAGGTTCCGGAGGTACCGTAGCTTTTGGGGGAAAAAAAAAAAAAACGTTACCACATCACAGGTCATGTTGAACTCATTCTCTGTGTAGGCACTAAAAATCGTGTTGTCACTCACTGTGTATGACTAGTATTTACTTGCTTTCTTGATTTCACCAAAACCAAATTTAATTTAATGGATCACATCAATTTTTCAAAGGGAAAGAGACAATTAATTGTACATAATGTATACACACAAAAAAATACCTGTAGAAATATTATTCCAGCATAGCAGGAAAAAACTAACGAAAGTATTGGACTGTCGGAGGTGAGCGTGTGTCCGTAACCCTTTGTGACTCCAAAACGTGCTCCGTCTTCTAGATTAACCCACCAAGTACATTCTCTGTCCTTCCGACCCTGTAGGCTCACCCATTTTGGTTTTTAATTTCCCCGCAAATGACAAGACCCACAGAAGTGACTCTAGCTGTTGAATGGTTCTGTTCTTTTATACGCAGCAACCACACCGTCCATTTCCAAGAGGCTCCGGCCTGAAGGCATTTTCCAATGATGTTAGTGCACAAACGCTTTAAATTAGACTGGAACTGCCAGAATCCAATGTAAATGAGAAATTTCTCGTTCCCATACTGCATGGTATCGATTTTTAATAAATTGTTGCAAATTTGTTTTTATGAATAAAAGGAAAAGAACTCTATCTTTAATGCTTACTTTTCCCAAACATAGAGATGAACTGGGGTCACATTCCTCTGCTCCAGAAACTTGGGGGACTGTTGCAGGGTTTCCTGTTCAATGACATCTTTTCCTCAGACACTGCCCTCCCTGCCTTCTATTGATAGTTAACAGGGCATCTCCATGACCGTGTGACACCAATTTCTGACTTTTGATTGATTGAATTGTAGGAACCTGACCTAAGCTGGGACAAAAAATCCCTTCCCCAGGATTCCCCCATGTAGGGAAAGTTAGTCTACTACACACACACACACACACACACAAAAGAAATATGGGGCCAACCAAGAGGAACAGGGTCAAGAGCTGATGTCCCTGGAGGCCAGTGCCTGCTGGGTCTTCACCTCATCAGCTGGTCAAGCCCTCCTCAAGTTCTGTTTTGATAAATTGCCCTTTTTGCCTGGATCAGTATAAGTTGGGCTCTCAAAAGGGTCTTGGCCAACATGAAAATTTCTCAGCTCATTCTCCAGGCTTTTATAGCCCGTCAAGTGTGGCCCCTTACTCATTTCCAGTTTCCCGTGCCTGGTGCCACCTAAAGGCTTTTTGCCCTTCCTCCACCATGCTGTGCCCTCAGGAGCAGCTTCATATTATCCTCTGTTCATGTTGTCTGGGCTGAGGACCTCACCCTTTCATGGCACTGCGCAACTGCTGGGCCCTCCACACACACATACCATGAACTCCCTGAAGATGGGAGTCGTGGCTGTTTGCCTGATGCTCCCCTGAGCAGCAGCCTTCCTGTGGCTCAGAACAGGCTTTGTCAAAGCTTGGCAGAATTGAACATTTTGGGTCAAGTTTAGATATCCATATTGGTTACTAGGTGTAGAAGTCAGAGCAAGGGCAGATGAGGGATGAGGCCAAAAGACGCTGGGGAAGCCAGAGGCCAGGGGCCTGGGTATGAGTCTCTGAAATGAAGGAATGGGACTCAGACTTCATAGGAGAGCTGCTCCTAGGCCAGAGTTTTTGAGTGCACAAGATCCTCTAGGATGAAGCCTGCTGCCGGCCTCCTGAATCTTGGCTCCTCTGAGAGTCCAGTCCATGTCCACCATGCCATACTGCCTCTTGTGCAGCTCTGCTAATGATATATCTGAGAATAGCAGATATGCCCAACTTGGAGGAGAGGCTCACCTAAGGTCACCTAGTGAGTCTATAACAAAGATAGGAACAACCAGAGTCCTGATCAGTCTTTCTTTACCTGATCTAGACTCATGGAAATTAGAAGTGGGATTGTAGACATCATCTTATCCAACCCCTCATTCAACTAGTGGGGAAACTGAGCCATAGTGACTGGAGCCACAGTCAGACAGAAAGTCACAGGAGAGTGGACAAGGAACCCAGATGCCCTGGTGTTGGACCTCTGGCTCTTTTCTCTGGATCCCCATTCCTCACGCTTGACCTAGAACTATAGAAAGAAACACAGCCAGGAGCTACTACAAGGTGGAGCCACTTCTCAGAGGCTTGGACCTCAGAAGTTGTCACACAGCCTCACTAAATGTAGTACTCACTGATGAAAACCTTGGTCTTTCCTCCTTGCGTGTCTGAAAGGGTGGAGTGCCCGTTATGTAGGAGGAAATCTGCATTGTCCTCATCACTACAGTTCTTCATGCCTTTCTCGGCCTTGAGGAGCAGGGTGTGGGAAAGGCTCAGAAGCCATGTTGCACTTTGTTCTTTTTGTAAAAGGTTCTCTTGGACTTCCTTTTGTTATGCTCATCTCATTTCTGAGGTAAAAATGAATAAATAAATAAATAAATAAAGTATTTCCCTTCCTCAAAGAAAGGCATTCTGGAGTTCAAACCCTTTGAGGAAGTTCTGCATGGTGGCGAGGAGGGGGGGGCGGGGGGGTCTTACCCTGGGCAGCACTGGGATTCTCTAAGGGAAGAGATTTCTGGAAATAGCCAGGGTAGCTGCCACGGCCTGACCTTCTAGGAAGTTCCCTGCGCTCTGTCTCGGCAGTTCCCTTTCTACAAAGGTCTTCCTAGGATCAGTTCTTAAAGACTAGAAACCAGTGATTAGAAGAGGTGCTGGGTAGACTATAAAAGCAGAGTGGTGGCCATTGGCAGATCTGCTTGCCTTTCCCCATCCTTCCCCCAAGAGGCGCAGCTCTGCGTAGGGAGGTAGAATGGGATGTTTTAGAAGGGAATATGGTGTTCCCCTTATTCATTTGAGCTAACACATCCCCTTTCCTACATACACAAAGAATGGTTTCTGTCATTTTGAGCCAAAAAAAAAAAAAAAGTCTATTGGATCCTGGAGGTTCTACATGTGGGCTCCTTACTGTCCAAAACTCTTGAGAATTCCACCCTCCTCCCTTATTCTACTTTTGAAGAGATGTGTGGGAGATGCCTCCCTGACCCACACATATTGCTGAGCAGAGCGGTGGGTGAGGACGCCCAAAGGAGGCTTGAGGGTCAAAGAAACCTCAGGAGACTGAGAAAGGGTCACCGTGCTTGGACTGGCACCACGCTGCATGTCTCCTGTCTGCCCCTCACCTCTTTAGCTTGTCGCACCCTGTTTGGCCCTGAGGAGCAAGGTTCATGTGGTGTGGGGAAGTAAGTGATTAACATATTTTGGAGAAAACGTGGTCCCTACCCTACCTCCTCCAGCTCATACCCAACATGGATGGCCTTGATGGCATTTGAGAGGCTCACCTAGCCATGCTTGGTTCAACTGCACGTGGTGATGGCTGGAGCCTACCTGGAGATGACAACTCATTGCCTATTTCCTCTGGTTTCACTTTCAGGAGATCTAATCCCCAGCAAGGCATCCATGAGCCTCTGTGCTTGAACAGAGTATGCACTGGGCACCAGCGAACACAACACAGGTCTTAAGTAGCCACACACTAGTTATACAGATGCATAATCAAGAGATGATGGCAGCCCATGACAAGTAGCCAGCCCAGGGTGGGGAGTCGGGACCCACATCCCCAGAGACATGCTCGCAGGCAGGGCTGGCTTCAAGGCCTTGCAAATCACCCAGGCACTTTAAAATGCTCCACGCTTGACTTAATGTTCTGCTGTCACTGTTTTAAAATTCTCGGTAACTTTGAACAAAGGGTTTTAGCATTTCGGTTTTGTATCGAGACGCTAAGTTGGTGGCTAGCCCTACACTTAGACTTGAAGATGAATAGGGCACAGTAGCCAGCAAGAGAGAATGAAGAGCAGGGTGAGGGAGGGGACCAGCCGGTCAGCGCTACAGATCGCATGTCCTGCTGGAGCTGCTTCAGCCGCCCAAGGACAGCGGGTTAGCCCTAGACCACCGAGAGTCCTGGGGTTACACAGCACACGTCCTTTCTCTGTGGGTGATACCAGTCGTAACTCCAAATCATTAGCACTGATCCTAAATTTCTACTCCCTCTCTTTCTGGACTGTGTAGGTTTCTTTTTTTCTTTTTCTTACCAGTACTAGAAATTGAACTCAAGGCCTTTACACTGAGCTATATTCCCAGCCCTTTTTTTTTTTTTTTTTTTTTTTGAAACAAGTTCTTACTAAGTAGCTAATTTGTCCAGGTTGACCTCAAACCAGGGATCCTCCTTCCTCAGCTCCCCTGCGTGCTGGGATTACAAGCACGTGCCACCCTGCCCAGCTGGCTGCGGGGCTGTGAATCATTCACGCAGCCTGCCTGAGATTCTGGTCCCACGTCTGTAAAGCAGACGCGATCCGTCACGGGGCTGCTCTGATGACGGAAGGAACTCCTACAGGGGAAAGTGCTTGAGGCCACGGTGCCCTTCCCGGACAGAGGTGGCCAACTGAGAAGCTGCAGTGAGTGGAGTGGGCGGCCGTCGCCCTCTGACCTCCTGCCAACACAAGGCATTTCCGGGGAAACACCTGTCAAGGGAAGCGCCTCGGCAGGCAGTGTTGGGGCCAGGAGGGCGTCAGGAGACAGAGCGAGAACGGCCCCACGTCAGGTCTGCCAGGACCCGAGGGTTAGAAGTAAAAGGACAGAAAGGCGAGGGCGGCCAGGGCCGGTGGAGCGGCCGGCTGGGGCGGCCGGCGTGCGGGCAGGCGCCGCTAGGTCCCTCGTGCTGCCAACCCCTTTCTCTTCCTTCTACTCCCTCCGGCCAATGTCTCCGCAGCCCTCGGGGACGTTACCGCGCAAGCAGAAGCTTCGTGGCGTGGGATGGAAGCGGAAGGAAGGGGCGAGCTCTGCCGGGCTAGGGGCCAGCGCCCGAGGACAGGCGCGCCCGCGAGAGCAGAGGAGGAAACGGGCGCTCTGCGGAAGCCTGGAGCGAGACGCGACCGTGAACACGGACGCCCCCCGGAAGACAGGTGTGGTGGCACGCGCCCGGAATCCCCGCCATGGGGGTCTGAAAGGATGGCAAGCTTGAAGCCAGCTCGGGCACACTATCTCAAAAGAAAAAAAAAAAAAAGCGAGAGCAATCCCTGAGTTCAGTCCTCAGTATCATAAAAAAGAAAGGAAAAGGCTTCCCAGAAACGCATGGAGGCTGTGGGAAACAAAACAAAACTGACCTTTTCCAGAACCTGACCCGGGAGGAACAGGAAGTCTGGATGAATCACATGTATATCTCACCGGGCACGGTCTCCCTTACTGGCATCTAGGTTGCAAACGTGGCTTAGTCTGTTTTAGATTGCTAAAAATAAATAAATAATAAAATAAATAAATAAACTGGCTCTGGGTACTTTATAAAGAAAAGAGGCTTAGTCAGCTCATAATTATTATAGCTTAAAGTCTAAGATTGGCCATCCCCACCTGGTTAGCCAGCCTGTGGTGAGGACTTTGTTGGCTAGGTCACAACATGGCAGAAAAGCAGAAGGGAACTGGCTGAGTGCAGAAGGGCTTAATTATAGGGCAGCCTTGCTTTTAAGAAAAGCCCACCCATGAGAACTCACATACTCCTCAAGACCAGCACTAACCCCTTCCCAGAGCATTGCCCCAGGTCTTAATTACTTTCCGCTAGCTTTACCTGTTGCAATTTCCACCATCTTACTACTGAGAACTACCCTTCCAGCCCTTAAACTGCTTGGGTGCAAACCACTTCAAAAATCATTACAGTAAAATATGTTATCCCATCATCCTCAAAATCCTGGCTGCCACAGTAAAACACTAGAAATAAGACCAGTAACGCCGTGTTCAACAGGGCCGCACAGCACACACTCCACACTGAAAGCTTCAGGGGTGGTTTGTCTGGCCATCTCCTGTGGCTTGGATCTGGAGTGTTCCCATGGATACTGTGCACTATTGAGACGTGGGGCCTGGCTGGACGGGGTAGACGCTTAGGGCTTGACCCTGACGGGGTGGGCTACCTGGGAGGGCTGCGTGCTGGTTCTGCCTTCCTCCCACACTTGGCTCTGTCCGTCATGCTATGAGCCGCTCTTCCTCTGGCTCTGGCCACGACTTCCAGCCGTCCACCCATGTATGGACCTTCTGAAACTATGAGCTAAGTAAATCTTTCCTTCCTGAAATTATGGATGTCAGATATTCTTTCCCAGCAATGAGAAGTAACTAAGACACCACCTTTGTCCTCCAAGGTCACAGCCGTTCTCAACTGCTCTTGTCCACTACATCTGAATTAGAACATTCCAGAATTGATAGAAGTTTCCCTCCATCAGAATGCCAACGGTGAAATCCAGGATTTCTCAGACTTGAAAAAACACATGAGCATCTTTTAAAGTCTAATGTCAACTTAAATTATTTTTATAAAGTTACCCCAATATGTTCTAACTCGATATAAACTCACCCTTAAAACCTCCATACAAAGGCCAAACAAGTGTGTATACTAGGTACAAACAAAATAGCAAAACCAATAACCACCCTGTTCCCAGCGTGGAGGGCCAGGACGGATGAGTTTTCACCGAAGATTAAAAAGCAGCTGACTGAGCAGCAGTGAGTGCAGCCGACAGCTCCGGGGCACGTTCCTTTGAGTTCTGCCAGCCTGGTGTGATGATGACTCAATTATCACACTGCCTGTCTTTATTTAAACTTCTGCGGAGGCTTCCTTTATTCAGCAGGGCTTTGCTCCACTCGCTCAACATAGCACTTCTCAGTGAAGGCCGCCTCTGTTGGGTTTTCTTGTGAGGCCTGCCAGTCACGGGCCACCTGATAATAAACAGCTGGGGTCATGCTTGAGCACAGGTGCATTAAGTGTGAGGCTAAGTGCTGTGCTGCCACCTCGCCTCTAGCCTTCACAAGGACCACAGCGTACCACCGATAGGCACCACCCTTTTGCAGCCAAAGGCTCTTGGCACGGAGGGTGAGTATTGTTGTCCTGGGTCACTCGGTGGGAAGTGGGACATGGAAGCCACCTACTGTCAGAGTGTGCCCTCTCTGGCACTACCTCAACCTGATTGGGCAGCTGCAGTTGCTTCAGACCTCAGGTATACTCATACAGTTTTGTGTAGATTATCTTTAAGTGAAAATACATCATTTTTTCATGTCCTAAGAGTTGCAGACCAGGCATGGTGATACATGCCTATAATCCTAGCACTCTAGGAGGCTGAGGCAGGAGGATGGAAAGTTTTGAGTCCAGCCTGGGCAATTTAGTGATGTAGCCAAAACCTGTCTAAAACAAAAAGTTTAAAAACAGCTGGGGATTTAGTTTATTTTGAAGGCCCTGAGTTTAGTCATCAGTGCCATCAAAAAGAGATGGGGGGACAGACCCCTGAGATTCACCCACCTTTAGTATTTCCTGAGAGTCTGAGCTCTGCAAGCATGGGGAAACTGAAGCAAGCCAGTACCTTGGAGCAACACCTGGTGGACACATGAGCCCCCGAGAGATCCAGGATTCTGGAGACACCTGGTTTTGAGGGCAGGGACATCTGGGGTAGCAGAGACAGCTTCACGTTGAACATTAGTAGCAGTGCCAGAGCTCTGGAACATCTGCTGTGGTCGTGGTGGCCATACCTCTGCAAGTACCAACTCCTTAACAGGAGTGGAGGTGGGAAGGGAAGTCGGTCCAAGCTGGCTGAAAGGGTAGGGCTATCTCTGTGTGCACTCAGGGCAGAAAGAGGGCAGCTTCACTGGTGATGGAGAGGAAGTTCAGCAAAGACAATACCTTTTCCCAAGTTGCCTATGGGCCCGGTGCCTTTTCCTACCCCCATAACCTGCTGGCATCTGAGTGGGGAGGCAAGGTAAAAGACATTCCAGAAGTGCTGGGGGGAGATGCTACCTCTCATCTGTTTCCATAAGACAAGAAATGATGAGGATCCAGATGTGGCAACACGCGCCTGTAATCTTAGCAATGCGGAAGGCTGAGGCAGGATGAGGGCAAGCTTGAGTCCAGCCTCGGCAACTTGGTAACTTAGGAAGACCCTGTCTCAAGGGAATATTTAAAAGGAGCTAGGAATATAGGTCAGAGAGGACTGGGTAGTGACAAGCCTGGGAACCATTTCATGGATGTTGTCTTAGTTACTTTTATGTCACTGTGACTCAATAGCCAACATCCACCATTTAGGGAGGAAAGATTTGTTGTAGCTTACAGCTTTAGAAGGCCTCAGTCCATCCGTGCGAGGGTGGCTGGAAAATGGTGGAATCACATAGTGGGTCCACAGCTAGAGCCAAAGCTGGAGCCAGTGCTCCAGGAGACAGAGATCTTCACGGCGACATGGCAGAACTGAGCAAAATCTAGAAGGAAGGGAGGAATCAGCACAAGCATCGGGTCAATGCCCAAGCATCCGCCCCTTCCAGCAAGGCCCTACCTCCCAACACTACACAGATACATGAGGCTGGTGGGAGACTTTCCAGAGGCAAATTGTGACAGATGTTGTAGTTTAAGCAAGACTTGGGGGAAGTAGAAAAGCACAGCATGACCAAATTGCCTCCTACGTGAAGTCACTATGTATAAAAGGTGTCACCTTCCTCCCTGATATACTGATAGGTTGACCTTGTCCCTCAAAGGCTTGTGTGGTGACAGTTTGATCTCCACTGTGGAATGTGAGAGTGGTGGAATCTTTCAATGGTTGGGCCTAGCAGAAGACACTTCAGCCCTTGGAAAGGATGGGTGCAGTTCTCATGGACCCTAGTCACTTCCACAAAAGTGGATTGTTATGCAGCAAGTCCATGCTTTATGGTTGGTTCCTGTTCTCCCTGCTTTGCTGCCATGTGGTGACACAGCCAGAGGCAGAACCAACGGGGTTGCCCAATGTTACAGTTTTAGCCTCTAAGACTGTGAGGTAAATAAATAGACCTCTTCATAAAGGACCCAAAGCACCCTGCCTCGGGTATTTTGTTACAGCAACGGAAAACAGACTAAGATCTCTCCAAAGGGACAAAGGAGGACAAACTGCAGCAAATTCTATGAAGGCAATTTTGGCTCAGTCAGCTTAACAGTTTACATAATGGAAGGAACCACCTCATCAGGAGAGGGTCCAGCCAGGCAGATGAGAGGGAATTCCCATCGTGGGCAAGAAGCTAGAGCGGATAACGCCAAAGGCTCATGTTGCAGTTTGTCGCCTTGTAAGTTACATGTCCGTAACGTACACGGGGGAAATGTGTTTTCTTTCACTAGTATAATGTTTGCCTTCCAAGCGTTTTCATCATCATTATTAATACTATTTAAATAAAATCTGCATATTTAGTTTTTCTACCAGAGCTGAGTAGGGGGCCTCCTGCACTTGTTTCAGATCACCCAGCCCCTGTCACTCCTATTAATACCACCACCTGAGTATCAATATACATTTCACATTCTGCCCATGCTGTGGGTTTTCCCCTCACGCCTAGCCCACTCCACCCACGTATATGATCACCTGCTCTTTCTCTGGAGGCGTTTGCATGGGTGACTTGTGCTTTCTCCTGTGGCGCTCAGCCTTCAATGGAAGCAATGGTAGCGAGCCGGCCACCCTCAGTTCTCCCACCTGCACCAGCACGAGCTGCCCAGAAGCTTTGCAACTCGGGTGGGCAGCACAGGTCACAAGAGGCCATCCACCCACACACGGCCCTGGAGAAACCCAAGGAGGAGAAAGGCAACTTCTAGGATTTGTGACAACTGGTAGATTGCCAGGTTGCCCCAGCCCTTCACAACAGTGGCCATGTTCCTTCTTTAGAAGGGCGTTCCTCTCCATTGAAGGAATGCTGCTATTTAGTTACTTCAATTTAGGAGCGCTCAAAGTCTACTGCTACTTAAGGAAGCCAGCAACAAACGGGAGACAACTTTGGAGTTGGCTAGCCTGGAATAATACAATAAGAATGTTTGGGCAATGTTGGACCATTAAATAAATCAAAATAAATTTGGAGGGTGAAGGTATAGTGTTTAGAGTGCTTTCCTAGCATGCCCAAGGCCCTGTGTTCAATTACCTAGCACCACGTAAAACTTAGCCAGGCATGTTGGTGCATAACTGTAATTGTAGGACTTGGGATGCTGAGGCAGGAGGATTGCTGTGAATTTGAGGCCAGCCTGGGCTACATAGTAAGCTCAGGACCAGCTGGAATTAGAGTATAACCCAATCTCAAGAAGAAAAAAGAGTTGGAAGTTTCCTACTAGCTAAAAAAAAAAATTCTAGAATGCATAATAGTATTAGTAGCCAATGTTCATTAAGTGCTTTCTATGGTACAGACTGTGCTAAGCACTTGACATATTTCATCTTCCATACTCACTTAATAACACAATGGGATAAGTTGAGATAAATTCAGGCACAGAGAGGTTAAGTCACTTGCTCAAAGTTACCCTGCAAGGAGCCAGTGAAGCCAGAATTCAAATCCAACTTGATTTGAATCGAACTTGAGAGCCATAGGAGCTGCCTTTCTCCTCCGCTGGGTTTCTCCAGGGCTGTGTGCAGTGAAGACAGTGAATTAGTGATACCGCCACATTCTGCTACCTTGCTTCCCATAGGACTTTCCATCCTCCACCCAGGAAACGATGTGGCTGCATTGCTTGCCAAACATACCAAGAACATGCAATACAGAAGTTTTTCATTCCTCTCACAAATTTGTGAAAATTAAGCTTAAAAACTCCACGTTTTCTCATTCTTTAAAATACAAAATAGAATCGCATTTCCCTAAACCTGGCATGTCTTCTGTGATACTTGTCTCACCTTCAGCATTCGAAATAGAATGTAAGCAGAAGAATGTTCCATGTATGCGGCACCTGGTAATTTCCCTCAATATTCTATAGCCAGCGCTGTGCTTGACACCGGGAGCTGGATTTCCATTATGTTCAATCAAGCAAGGCTTGACAGAGGAGAGGGTCCCGTGTTACAAGGATCCTGCCTGGGTGGGGGTGTGGTAGCGCACACCTAGGAGGCTGGGGCAGCAGTTCCCACCCTGGGAACTTAGAGAGACCCTGTTTCAAAATGCATTTAAAAAAAATAAGGCCAAAATGGAATTCAATGTGAGGGCCTAGGTTCAATTTCAAGTACAAATAAACCACTGCTACCACACACACACACACACACACACACACACACACACACACACACGCACGGATGCACACCTCCTAACTCGGAGACCCCATTGCCCATTTCAGCCTCTGAGATCATGTTCTATCAAGAGGCATGTATGCAAAACTGAAGATTATTTCTCTATCCTTCATTTTCCACTAATCACTATTTGTCTGATTCAGCATTTTATGGAAAAACTTCCACTGAGAACTATTTGCGATGGCTTGTGGGATTAATGATCCTAAGCCTATTAAAATACATGTATATGAAAATCACATATCAAAATTAATTCTTAGGGCTGTTGATCAACAGAAAATAATACATTACTCAAAATTAGACGTGTTGAAAGTATATATTTTGCTGATCAGAAAGCCTAGCATTTTAAAACGTATTTTCAAGAAAATTGCATAATAACATTCATGCAAGTCATTCCTTTCTTAACTAAAAAACTAAATTATTCCACAGTAAGGAAAAAAATATGTCATGGAAGATAACACCAAACAATATGAAGTATAATGCTTTAATAGCACAGGTAATTAACTCTTAGTCTGAATATAAATGCATGATTTGGTTGATATAAAAATCAGCTATTTGGACCTTCACTAAATAAGTAAGCTTTAAAATTATAAAATTTACTGATTTTAAGGGAGTTAAATCAGTAACTCCCCTTCTTTTGGATCTGTAGGAGGTAGAGTGTATGCAGGAGGCAGAGTGTAGGACTTGATGTCTAAGTCCTATAGTGTAGTACCCAGAAAGGCCACAAGATGTCGCTTTCCGACAAGCTCTTCCTTGCAGCTAGTTCTAAAGCAGAAGGGAAAGGGTGTAGAACGGGTGTTGACCAAACTTTGATGTAATACCCAGAGGGATATCCTTTAGAATACAGAACAATGGATGCATGTAAATTGGCAAGAATCCCCTATAATGTCCCTAAATGTAAAACACTGATGTATCCTCCTGCGGTATTTCCCCGGGAGCAACCCCATGCGCCTCGGTATTAACGTGCAGACGGGCTCACCAAACAAGTATTTTCCGTCATTACCTTCCAGTCTTCACAATCCATGGGCTATCCTGAGTAGGTAGTGTGAATCCTAATTTACAGATAAGGAATCTGAAGCCTCGCCCCCAAAATTGTCAACAGCAAATGAAACTTTCTGTGGCCAGGTTCTTGACACCCAGCACCCTGAGTGAGGCTCGTACAGCCTGCCCCCCCTCTGTCGGTCATTGTGGAGGTAATTGGAGAAAGTATTTAACTATTTTGGAAATCAGCTTAGGATATTTTGTACTTACACTTTCCTACTTTAGTTTACAGAACAAGGTTTTTGAAAAAATTTGTGAGTGCCCTAAACCACTTTGAGCTGCCCTGGGATGGGTTTCCAGAGCAGTTCCTTGTTGCTAGAGTTTGCTTAGGCTGCAGCAGCAGCACAGACCATTGTAGCTGAACAACAGAAATGGATTCCCTTATAGTTCTGGAGGCTGGAAGTCAAGTCAAAATGTCAGAAGGATTGTTTCGCCTGAGGCTTCTCTCCTTGCCTGGAAGGTCTTCCCATGTGAGTATGTCTGGGCCTTCATCTCCTCTTCTTATAAGGATGCCAGCAGAGCTGGATTACAGCCCACACCCATGACTTTTAATTTTTTTTTATTTTTTACCATAATTACCTCTTTAAAAGACCTCTCTCCAAATAAGGTCACATTCTGAGGTAAAAGGGATTAGTACTTTAGCATATGATCTTCAAAGGGGGACACAATTCAACCCACAGCAGGTGAAAAAGTAGAGAGGTCTGTGTCACCCCTCCCAATGCTTTACCATACATACGGCAGTATTCGTGTCTGTGTCCTAACCCGACTGCACCAGAAAGGAAAATGTGAAATATTTCTTTCTCTAAAAAGGCTCTTTGCTTCATCTGCTTGTTGCATGTGACTCTTTGATCGTTTTTGTTTTGTTGTAGCTTTGGAGCTGGGGTGGAACTCAGGGACTTGCACACACTAGGCAGGCGCTCTCCCACTGAGCAGCATGCCCTTCAGTGGGTTTTTTTTTAATGGGTGTGAAGCTTGGAAAAAAGATTTCTGATCCCCATTCTTGAGGTAAGGGGTTATATTCCACTTTGGAGCATATGAACTATAAGAACAAACATGTGCTTACACGTGTAGTTTTGACAGCATAGACAATTTTTCTTTAAAACTGGGGGCAATACAGAGAAGCAGAAAAAAGAAAATGAAAACTGTCCCTCATTCTGACATCTGGAAAACTACCGACATTCTGCAAGTCTACATAATAGTCTCAATCCCCTTATGTATGTATATACGTACCTTTATTTCTTTACCACATAGCAACTACTCTCCAAATTATTTTTGTACCCAGGATTGAACACCTGGATCCCTAAACTCCATCATGGGTCCTTTTTGGCCCCTGTACCGCACACCACTCTGCTCAACAAAGATTAAAGTGGCTGTTGCCTCCTATTTAAAGGACAAAAACTGCTGTCCCAGACCAAACAAAACTTAACCAGTATAAGAGGTAAAAACAACATAGAGGTTAAAATGTGTTAAATGTGCTTTGTTTTGTTTTTTGTGTGTTTGTTGGTCCCGTCTTTTATGAACGGACTATTATTTGTGATTTCCTCTGTGTTTTTGTGTGCACACGCATGCATGTGTGTGTGTGTGTGTGTGTGTGTGTGTGTGAAATCCAGGGCCTCACATATATGAGGCAAGTGTTCTACCACTAAGCTCTAGCCCCTAGTCCCTTCTGAAATTGTGATTATTTACTTGTAAGTGCCATTTGTAAATATTCGATACTTTGTATTATGTTTTTTTGTGGTTTCCAACGTTTTTTCTGCGCACGCACTTGACCTGTCCTGTGGCCAGTCTAGCAATCTTCAGTTTGCTCTTTGCTTCCTTTGCTGTCCTGCTTCTGTGGGGTTTCCTCCCCTCTGTTGAAGACAGCAATAGTCGCCTTCATTTTGTCTGGATCTTTTTATGGATTTGCTTTTTCTAATTGTGGTAAAATAAATAACATGAAATTTGCCATTTAATGAATGTTGTGCAACCAGCATCACATCCACTCCTAGATCTTCGGTAATTCCAAACCAAAACTCTGTATTCGTTGGAATGGATCAAGAAAATGTGGTGTATACACGTAATGGGATATTATTCTGCCTGAGAGAAGACCCGGCCTGTCTGCACAACACAAATGAACTTGGAGGACATTTTAGTGAAGTAAGTCATGTTGTATGCATGTTATATGATGCTACTTACATGAGATATCTAAAGTAGTTCAGTCCACAGAGCTCCGTACAAAAAGGTGATTACTAGGGCCTGGGGTGGAGGAAAGTGGGGGAAGCACGCAGGTGTGTTGGTCAAAATATACAGGAATGAACAAAGTCCCAGAGATTGGCTGTACACCAAAGTGTCTGTAGCTAACAATATTGTATTGTACATTTTACAACATTCCAGTCAGGTAGATCTCATGTTTGTTGTTACTACAAATAAAGAGAGTAACTGGAAACTTTTGGAAGTGACAGGCCTGTTTGCCACTGGCATGGTTTGGCTCTGGAATGTCACCCAAAAGCCTTGTGTATTTGTATGTAGTGGGATAACTGTGGAACTGTGTGTTATTGGGAGGTAGGGCCTGCTTGACCTGGAAAGATTGTCTCAATTTGTTGAGACGGGCGGTTGGGAGCTCAGGGCAGAGCTTTCGGGTGTTGGTTATTGACTTGTGGGCCATGAAGTGAGGGAAGGCCCCCATGCAAGTAGCTGCACTAAGTACAGGAAGAAAGAAGGAACAACAAGCTGGGAAAGCTCTAGCTGTACCTAAGTTTCCTAACTTGCTTGTCTCCTGCCTCACCTAGCTTCTGTCTGCAATTCTGTGAGCTGTTCTCCAGCCTCTACCATGTGCTTCCACCATTGCCAGCTGCCCACAAACAGACTGGGTGAGGCCTTCTGAAACTGTGATCTAAAATGAATCTTTCCTTCTGAAGTTGTGAATGTCAGGTATTTTGTTTCAGCAATGAGAAAGTAACTATGACAGCCACGCACATGCTCATTGGTTGTAGTGATGATTTCACAGGTATATACTTATCTCCAAACTTATTATGATGAATGTATCAAATATTTGTTATCTTTTCATATATCAATCTTCCATATAACATGAAATTCTGTGTCCATTAAAAGAAATTCTGTGTCCATTAAATAATAAACCCCATTCCTCCTTCCGTTCAGGCCATGGTAACCTCTGTAATACTGTCTCTTTGAGTTTGCCAATTCCAGGCACTTTATATAAATCAAATCACAGTATTTGTCCTTTTGTCTAGCTTATTTCACTAGGTGTATTGCTCCCAATGTTCACTGATTGTGTTAGAATTTCATTCCTTTTTAAGACTAATAATGCCATTTCATTATGTTGGGGCTTCACTTTTTCTATGTGATTCTCTTGTTGACCCAAACTCTATTTTAATAAAACGTGCTAGTGTCTGAATGTTAGTGTCCCAACTTCATAAAACTTCATGCATTGGAATTCAATACCTATTGTAACCGTATTAAGAGGTGGAGTTTAAAAAGGCAACAGATCGTAAAAGCGTAACTGTCCTGAGTGACATTAGTGTCATTATAAAAGAAGTCTGAGAGAAGTTGTACCCCTTGACCATGGGAGAACACAGCAAGAAGGTGCCATCAGACAGAAAATACTTGCCAGACAGTAAATCGACTGGCATATGGATCTTCCCAGCTCCCCAGCACAAATTTCTGTTGTTTATAAGTTACCCAATCTAACGTATTTTGTTATAGCAACTAGATGGACTAAGAGAGTATGAGGTAAACATTGAAGATAATTTAACTAAGTTCTTCACCACTAATTTGACATTCCAATTCTACTCTGCGTTCCAAAACTATACATTCTCAATGAGAGCAATGTTGCTTCTAAGGGGTGAAGTTTTTTTTTTCTTGAGACACAAAAAAAATCCTCATGTATAAAGACATATATAGTACATAATCACATGTTTTAGGTACCATATCTATGTCTGTCATCTAAGTTCCTCTTTTCAATTTTTACCTTTATTAAATCTTTTCTCTTGCTTTTCTTGGTTGGATGCTTGTTTTTAATGTTGTTATTAAATAATACAATCATTCAACCAAGCATGGTGCCTGTAATCCCAGATCTCTGGCAGCCTGAGACAGGAGGATGGTAATTTCAAACCCAGCATGGGCAACTTAGTGGCTTAGTGAGACTCTGTCTCAAAATAAAAAAGAAAGGTTAGAAGAAAGCAAAAAATAAAAAAGGTAGGAAGGTCTGGGAATTCAACTCAGTGTGAAGGCTGTGGGTTCATCCTCAGTACCAAAAAAAAAAAAGATCAAATTTTTTATGAAATCATTGCTCATATCACATGATAGTTTTTCATGGACTGATTGCTATGTAGGAGATTAAGTGCTTTGTGATTTTCATGTAATTCTTACTTCAAGATTATGTGGCAGCTGTTTTGTTTTGCAATTTGGGGAGTGAACCCAGGGTGTCATGCACGCTACACAAATGTTCCACCACTGAGCTATACCATTTTTTTCCCCTTTGCACAGATTCTCACTTACTATGTTGTCCCAAGGGCCTGGAATTTGATCTCCCTGCCTCAGTTTCCAGAGCATTTGGGATTACAGGCATGACTCACCATGCTCAGCCCAAGGCAAGTATTATTTCTTACACAAGAGAAAACTGAAACACAGAAGTTAACAGAGGTCACAAAATTAATAATTGTTATGGTTTAAATCCAAAATTTTGCCTAAAAGTGTTGTGTCTGGAAGGTGACTGGATCATGGGAGTGCTATATACATCAGTGGATTGAGGATTTCATCTGCTGTTAGTGGGTAGGGCTTACTTAGAGGTATGGGCCACCGGGTATGGGGCCCGGGAGTGTATATTCTTGTCCTTGACTCCCCGCTTCTCTCTCTGCTCCCTAAGAAGGAATAAGCAGCTGGCCAGGCCACTCAGCCATGCTCTTCTGATACTGGCAACTGACCATAAATGGACTGAGACCTCTGAAATTGTGAGCTAAAATAAACAATTCTTTCTTAGTGGGTTTCAGATATTGTGCTCCAGCAATAGGAAAGTAAGATAGTAATCACTGGCATCAAAAAAAAATCATTGGCACTAAAATTTTGATGCTGGATTCCACATAATCCCAGTGATTCAGCACTCAGTGCTGAATGATGATATATACAACTTTTATTGTTTTTCATTCTGTCAAGTGGCTTATAATGACCGCATCTATTCCCCCTTTTCCCAAAGTATGTTAGGTAATTTATTTCCAAGAGATTAGATTATATAATTAAATTTTTATACTTTCAGATTTTCATGAAATGTAGCAAAGCATAAGGTACACTTTTGGAAATCAAAAATTCATTTCTGACATGAGACATAAAAGACTAAAATTCTCTGCAACTTCATTGCATTATGATCTGTTTATTTTTTGCTGTTAACTTAGAACACACCTTACAATGGCAAAAGTGGTGTGTCAGAAATCTCTCTTTGCAATTTTATTTCTCAGTTTTCAGTGGTGTGAACTCTACTATATAATCTGCCATTCTCTTGGTGGCTTAAGCTTTTTATCTGTGCTCTGTTCTGCTACCTTTTAATTACAGCTAACATTTAATGAATATTTACTGGATTTGACTTTCTATGTTAAGGGCTTCTCATATATTATTGATCAAAACAATTCTGGGGATAGATAGGTACGGATCCAGGTTTGGGGGGACAAGAATTAACATGGTATTGAGGGACTTCTTGGGAAAAAAATACAAACACAAAATTAGAAACGATGATGAATCTTTACTGAGAAACAAGAATATAAATAACAAATTCTCTCCTCTGGCATTTAGACAAAACGCTTCCTGGTTGCAACGTCCCCAACTAGACGACTACAAATCCCAGCACTCTGCAAATAAACTTAAAAGCTCATTTGCTTCACGGTAAGTATACCCGGCTTACAGGCAGGGAAAAAAAGGGTAGGTAGTGTCATTAAACTCTTTATAGAACCTAAATACTTTTATTAACGAAGTGTACTGAGCCCCACCACGCCCAGAGATGGCAATGGCCCCACAGAGCAGCCACAGGGCCTAGACGCCCGAGGCAGTGTGCTGTAAGGAGGGCAGGGGCAAAAGCGGACAGTTCGTGCAAGGAATTACTAAGGTATAGCAGAAACATTACCAGGAAGAGCGGTCACAGAAGTCACCAGCGGCGCTCCCTGGGCAGCGCCGGAAGTAGAGCCCCGAGCTTTAAGTCCCTCTCAGCCAATGGCAGCGTGGTGCGCTGTTTGACGCTAACGCGCGCAACCCGCGTTAGGAAGACGTGGGCAACTCAAAAGGCAGAAAGCCTTCCTTCTGAGTTACTACTACGCGAACTACCAGAGCAGTGCAGTCGGAGGCAGACGTCTCTCCCAGCCTTTCTCCCATAGTTAACACACTCCAGCCTGTCGCCTGTGGCCCGCCTCTCGGCTTCAGCTGCCCTCAGTAAAAATGGCGGCCCGGCCGGGGCAAATACGGAAGTGGGCGGTCCTCAGAAAAGCCGGCGTGGGCGGGGGCTAGCCGCCCCAACTTAGGTTTGTGGCCTTTTGAGACACGATCTCGTAGTCAGTTAGTTGGCCAGACTGCAAGCGATCTTTCTGCTTCGGCCTCCCAGAGGGCTAGTATTGCGGCCTTTGAGACGCAAATCCTGCAGCCAGCCGTGTCCCTGTCCTCTTCTGAGGGCGGGTCGACCGCTGGCTCCGCCCCCTCAGGTGTCTCCCTTGGGAGGTGCCAGATGACTGTCAGAGAATTGGGTCCTGCGGGCCACTTGTTCCTGGACGGTCGCCGGCTGGCCCCGATGGAGTGTGCCCGAGAGGACACCCCTGAGGCTACCTCCTCCGCCTCTTCCGGATCCGAAGAGCCGGCGAGCTCGGCCAAGGACCCCGAGATAGTGCCTCCCGAGGAGTCGGAGGCGGCTCCCAAGAAACTTTGTGGGTATTTAAGTAAGTTTGGAGGCAAGGGGCCCATCCGCGGCTGGAAATCTCGCTGGTTCTTCTATGACGAGAAGAAATGCCACCTATATTACTCACGAACTGCGCAGGATGCTAATCCCTTGGACAGCATCGACCTCTCCACAGCAGTCTTTGACTGCAAGGTGGACGCTGAGGAGGGGACTTTCGAAATCAAGACGCCCAGCCGGGTGATCACGCTCAAGGTAAATGGACCTCCGTCCCCGTTTTCAGCTCAGGCTCATACCGAGTTCCCAGCGCACGGCGGGGTGGAGGTGTGGGGTCACAGTACATCCACTCGAACGGTGGTTACCAACTTGTGCCCAGAGCTTTGTGCTGTCCACAGCGCATTCACACCCGTTTCCTTATTGTTATTCTGGGAGCGGGGAGGAGAAACCCATTTTACGGGTCCGGAAAGTGAGTCATAGATGAAACAGTGAATGGCCCGGGGTCCGTCAATTTCAGTGTTGTAGTCCACACTTTAGGCTTTCTGCCTCACAGTATTATATCAAAACTTCGATATTTGGGTGGGCCTGTCTGCTCGGTTACCTTGATTTTCTTACTGGGGACTGAAGTTGCAACCCCCAATACCAGGGTTCTGATTCACTTCTTGATATTTTGGATTTTGATATTGGCAGGGGTATGGAAGGTAAAAGGTAGCCTTCATTAACCTACCCAGATTGCTCATCCAGGCATGTCTAAACTAGCAGATGGTTAATGTTTGCTGAATGAACACACACACACACACACACCACATACAGGCGTATGGAACCTGGGTCGGAATGCTCACGTCAAGAGAAGGTGTGCTATCATTTAACTGGAAGAACACCGCTGAGCTAAGAGTTCTGTGGGCCTCAGAGGAGAGTGCAAGAATGTAGCCTCCCGCCCTAGCCTTCAGCTAACTAGGCACCTGTAGGTTTATTTTTGGCTACGTAGGCATCTGTGCTTTACTTCTTTATCCAGTGGAGCTTGGCCAGTGACTGGGAAGGGGGACTCAATTAAAATAATGAGAAGCCAGACATTTCAAGCCAGGAAAAGCATTTTAGAGGTCATGTGGTTCCTATGTCTTGTGCCTTGGACTGTGAGTGTTGTGTGCAGGGTTTCCAACATGTGACCTTCACTGTTCTGTTCATCTGTGTATATAAATGTCTGGCTGTGTGCTAAGCTCTGGGCTATGGAACCCAGTCAGACCTATTCCCCTTCACCCTTGATACTCAGATATCCTAAGATGTGTTGAGAGGGACTAACGGGGAAAGTGGCATGTCCTGTGGAGATCCGGTGACAAGACTGGGCAAGAAGAGTGTAGGGACAAGAGAGATCAGCTCTCCTGAGTGGGAGGGCCTCTCCAAAAAGGTATCATCTGAGGTCACCTGAGGTTTGAAAGAACAAGGTTTGTGACAAGCAGACTAAAGAGAGAAGGATGAGAGCTCAGTTAACAAAGATTGGAAAACACGATGCAGCCACTAGTGTCCAGACAGATTACAGGAGCCTGGAACACACATAAGGGCCCAAGCAGATTGGACTTAGCCCAGTAATGTGTGGAAGTTGTCTAAGCGACTTCAGCAAGGAAGCATAATGAGATTAGAATGTTTAGAGAGCTCAACCTGGCTATTGGATAGAGAAGAATTTGGGGGAAGGGATAGCTGGTAGTCTCAGAGCCCGTTGGGAATGGCAGTTGAGCGAGAGCTGTGGCCCTGAGGAAAGAAGTAGATGGTGGTGGCTAGAGACATAAAAAAAATAGAATGTGAAGAACACCTCAGGCATGGCCACAGTAACTGGCTGGCTGCCTGGTTGGGTCACTGACAGGAGGGGACTCAAGATGAAGAGCCCATAGGACATGTTCTTGGAAGTAGACCTAAGTTCCAAGGGAACAAGGACCGTGTATGTTGACTTGCTATTTTATCTTCCAGTGCCTGACACATATGGTAGACACTCAATAAGTGAATTATATAATAAAACAGGATATTTGGGTTTGGCTGGAATTTATCAGCCTTAGGGCCATGGTCAAGCCCTGGAAGATGCCCGAGGGACAGTACACAGAAGATGACTGGTGGGCATCATTTGATCTTACTGACACCTACATGACAGGCTTGGGGTCTCTTTCATAGAATTCCAGTCTAAGAATGCCTCATCTATGATCCTCTTGAGTAGCAAGCTTGCCCTGGGTGCCTGGTAGCTTTCTGTTCTTTCCAGATGGCCTGGATTGTGGGCACTTCTGTGAGGCTCACTCTCCACTGCCAGCTAGCTGCTCTTTGTCCACATCAGCTAATCTCATGCCCTCTTCCTGGAAGCCATAAGTCTCCTGGCCATCAGTTACAGCAGAGTTCTGATCTAGAAGCAGGAGCCTGGGATTCCGGGACCAGTTTTACGACATACTTCTCTAGAAAGTGCTGCTCGACATACTTCTCTAGAAAGTGCTGCTCGCTCCTGCCTTGCCTCTTCCCTGGAGGATTCACTGAGTTAATGGATGGGAATGTAGGTATTTGGATCATCCAATGCCGGAAAACAAAACAAAACAAAAATATTGAGCAGCATGAACCACTAACCTGTTTGGAGCGCTGGAGCACAGGGAAGGTGCCGCAGTGTTGTCATGGTATGCATGTGTCTTTCCAGTCCCTATTCAGTCTATGATATCAGCGCCTGCCCTTGCAGGAGGGATTACCCCCAATGCACCAAAAGGCAGCTAAGACTTACAGATGTCACACAGGGAGAGAGTGGCAGTACCCAGCATTCCCAAAGGCAGAATTCCAAGGCCACTTTCCTCTCTATACAGCACCTCCGTTCTTCTATCCTGGAAGCACATGTTGAGTACTTGTCTGAAGCAGGAACCATCCTGAAAGCTTTATTCCTCTTACCTCATTGCATCCTCATAACCATCCTATGGCTGTTACTATCACCATAGCACAAGTGAGGAAACCGAGGCTCAGAGGTTAAGGAACTTCTGAGTGGGTAACTAGAGCCTGGTTGTCTTTTGTGGCAGAAAGCATGTGGTGGTTCAGAGATGGGTAACAATTCAAAATGACTTTTGTATTTGTCTGAGGACAGCCAAGCCTCCCATAAACTGCCCCTCATCCCATACCAGTGCCACCCTGCATGCACAGGGCTTTGCCAAATAATCCTTGTATTCCTCAGGCCGCCACCAAGCAAGTGATGCTGTACTGGCTGCAGCAGCTGCAGATGAAGCGCTGGGAGTTCCACAACAGCCCGCCCGCACCTGCCACTGCCCTGCCTGGGAACGGGCCCGCCCTGCACCTTGAGCTGGGTGAGCTGGGTACTGACCGGGCAGGTCTCCTGCCTCCCCCAGGGCTCGGGTGGCCAAGCGTGTAGCCTGCTATTAGGAACAGGTGGAAGGAGGCCCTATGACGGAAGCAGAGAGCCAGGGATGTGGCTTGGGGTTAGGGTCAGGTAGTATGGGAACATGCGCTGTGACGTCAACTGCTTAGGCACAGGTAGATCCAATTTCCGTGAGATTTTAGGCAAGTTGCCTAACCCACCTGAGCTTTCAGATTCCTTCCTTATAAAATGAGGGTAATAAATTGTATGTGTTTCTTATGGTTTTCATGCGGATTGGCTGAATCCATACACCTGAAGTGGCTTGACCGCTAGAACAGCGCCTGCACATTATCAGAGTTCAGTTGACATTAACTACTGTGATGATGGCAGTTGTGAGACAGTCCCAAGAAATGACACTTGCCCAGAGTTGCTGTGAGGAGGATTAATGGTAAAATAGTGTTGTTGTGGCTGCTTCCACAGATGTGTTTGTACTGTGAGTTGGGTGCGTCAGTGATTTTCTGAAGAACTGTGTCTTTCGCCCCGCGTGATCCACAATAAAACTTCCTTTCTTCTTTCCTCCCTTCCTCCTTCCTTCCCTCTCCCTCCCTCCCTCCCTTCTTCTCTCTCTCTCTCTCTCTCTCTCTCTCTCTCTCTCTCTCTCTCTCTCTCTTTCATGTGTGTTTGTGTATGGTACTGGGGATTGAACCCAAGGCTTTCACACTGATCTGTCCCCAGCCCTATTTATTTATTTGTTTTTACTTTGAGATAGTGTCTTGCCAAGTTGCTGAGTTGCCCGGGATGGCCTCCAGTTTGCAGTCTGCTGCCTTAGCCTCCCGGTATGCTGGAATTATAGGTGTGTGCCATCACATCTTGCACAAATAAAAGTTTTTGATCCCAAGTTATAGAATATCCAAACGCAGAGGTATCCAGGTAGTTATGCCTTCCCACTTCATGCTGCAGCCGGAGCTCAGAACTACCTTGCAGGTGTGTGGATGCCACAAGGTGTCTAACATGTCACATCCTCATCTGTCAGGGAGGCCACAGAAGCAAGATGAGAGCTTGTGGCCAAGGACCTCCCAGACCTCTGTATCTGGAGGCTCTGCACATCCAAACCTGAACACACCTACCTTCCACCTTCCCTCCACCAGTTCCTTTCTTCCTTTCCCTCAGTAGATGGCTCCTTCACATCCAGCTGCTCCACTGAGTGCAGGTCACCTACCGCCCTTCCTCAGTCTCAGCCAGCCAGCGCAGCCAAGCACCGTGCTGGTCATTCTTCCCCTGTAACCCACACATCAGCTCTCGGCCTGCCTCCCTGCTGCTGCCTAAATCAGACCTCATCTCTCAGCTAGAAAAACCCCAGCAGACTCCTTTCCGGTGTCCGCATGTCCAGGCCTGTGCCTGAACCTCTCCTCTCATGGCAGCTTCGTGTGTGAGCTTTCTAAAGTGAAAACCTGAGCCTTTTACCGCCTCCCAGACTGCTGGTTCCAGCTTCATGCATGATGTCCAGGACTCGTCCTTCCTGGCCACGCTTCTGTCAGCTTCCAGCACTCACCTGGGAGCAGCAGGTGAGGCTCTGTTCTCCCTCCTCCTTGCTGGGTGAATCCCTGCTGTTCACCAAGGAAAAGCTTCATTGTCATCTCATCTGAGAGCGCTCAGACACCCCTGGGCCTTTACCAGCTGGGCTCTGTGGGCCCTTGACACTTAGCACACTTGATACTTGACTAAGGAGGTCTGTCCCACTGTGTTCTGATTGCCAATGTCCTTATCAGTCTCTGCCAACTACCCCCTTAAAGGTAGGGGCCATTTCTTTGCCACCTGTGTTTCCAGTCCTTAGTGCCCTGCCTAGAGCATTGGATATTTTTGGAGGAAATGTGTGAGTGAATATGTTAAACTGTATGATTAAGGGATGAAAGGAGTATAAAGCCCACAGCAAAATGTCAGGAATGTAGCCAGCACTCATTACAGGGGAACTGTCCTAATGGAACACACACACACACACACACACACACACACACACACACACACACGTTGTGTGCCTTTATTACCAGGATAGTATACACAAATATATTTTTTGCTATTGCTTTCATAATAGTACACACACATATATGCTGGTACTGTTACAATAACTTTTTCTGTTTGTTTGTTCGTTTGTTTGTCTGCTTGTTTTTGAGACAGGGTCACTTTATAGTCTGGGTTGGTCATAACTCACTATGTAGCTTAGGCTGGCCTTGAACTCACAGTAATGCTCCTGCCTCAGCCTCCCAAGAACTAGGATTACAGGTGTATGCTGCCATGCCTAGCTTATGTGGTACTGAGGAATTGAACTCGGGGCCTTGCACTTGTTAGGCAAATTCTAACCACTACACTATTCTTCCAGCTCCAATAACTGTTTCATTTACAAATAATTCCTTTGGGCATCTTTTCTTTATTTCTTTTCTTTTTGTTGTGATACTCAGGCAAGTTTCAAACTCGCAATCCTCCTGCCTCAGCCTTCTGAGTAGTTGAGATTACCGGTGCACCGTAGCACATGTTTGGGAAGCCTTTTGAAGGATTTCTTTGCACCTCTATTTCTATTCTAGCCCCCAGTCCCCCTCTACCAGGCAGCCAGACAAACCTGGCTATGCAGAAAACCACAGCTCGAGTTGCCAAAGATCAACCTGAGACCAGCAGCCAGGAGAAGCCTCCCTTCATGTGTCTTAAGGTGAACTTCGCAGAACTAGGTTGTCAAAGTGAGATGTTGGGATCCCACACACTCTCATGCTATGGCAAATCTGATACGAGTTCCTGAGTTCTGTGGCTTTGCACCAGCACGCGTGGCTGGGCTTGTTCAGGGCCTGCCCTGCTGTAAAGAGGTGTGGGGCTGGTGGTGTGACAGCCATGGTGGCCAGGGTTGCTGGTCTCCCTGGGAGGGTGCTGGTGTGACACTCAGAAAGCAGAAGTGTGAGCTTTGCTCCTGAGCTTTTATTTGCCCGACTGCAAGCGTCCAGGGCCTGAGCAGAGACCTTCCGCAGTCCTCCAGCTGCGGAGTCTCCAGTAAGCTGGGCCGCCTCGCTCAGCTGCCTGGAGCAGGCCACCCCACCTCAGCAGCCTCCGCCCTTCCTGAGGAAGCAGGAGACTGCAAACCTCCTGACACCATCTGACTTGAGTCACAGAGACTCCATTCTGTAAAAAGTGTCCCATCACTGCCCTTGAGCAATCTGCAACACATGTTCTCCATGGCTTTTTTTGCATGTACAACGTTGTTTTATACTTCATCTGAACAGAGCCAGGAAAGAACAAAGGGAAACCAGTAGTTTTATAATAACACAGTGCCGAAGTAAGCTACAATTTACAGGGGATTTTTATAAACTTCTATCCTTTAAAAAATGTGTGTACTGTAGGCTGCTGCTGCTCCAACAAGTGACACAAGTAATCTAATTTGGTCCTTACTGCAAGGTGATATTCCCATTTTACAGAATAACAAACTAGGTCCACTCATAAGGAAATGACCTTACTGATGTGTAAACCCTACCTTGAAGACTCACACCCCCTGCTAAAGCTGAGGAATCACTCAGCCATCTGCCTAGGGCTCTCCAGGGAAACAGTGATCTTCAGGCCAGGCCCCTTTTTTGTTTAGACAATGACTTGTAAGGGGACAGACCTAGGGTTCAGGCAAAAGAATTACAATTAAATGTTGCTAAATATATAGTGTATTCACTGAGGATCTTTCTCCTGACTAGAGTAGCGAGAAGAGCTAGTGTTATCTGTTCTGTGCCCCACGGGAAGTGCTAATCTCAGCTGTGACATGATTAGGGTGTCCTGTCCTCCAAACCCTTGGCCCTAGCTGTTCCATCTTGGAACTGTGTGTTGGTTCAAAAAGCTGACTGATGAACCATGTGGCTTACTGGGGAAAGCAAAAATGAGAAACTGCATTTAAGTTTGGAACTATGTCAACTCCTACCTTTGACCTTGACTATAAAACCATACTGTAAAAGCTGCTCTTTCCTCATTGGAGAAACCACTAAGTGGAGACAACCAGCCATAGGCATCTCTGTGTGATCTCACAGTAGATCTTGGTCTGTAGGTAAAGGCTGTAGGGGAAGAGACATTGGCAGTTAGTGAAGTGCTTGTTAAGATATTAAATTCCTAAAAAAATTAAATTAATTTCCTAAAAACACAGCAGTACCTGGTGGTACAGCTCTGTAATCCCAGCAGTCTGAGAAGCTGAGGCAGGAGGATTACAAGTTTGAGCCCTGCCTGGCAACATAATGACTAAGAGTGACCTTGCCTCAGAATAAAAAAGTTAAAAAAGCTGTGTGTAGGCCCTAGTGTCAATCCCTAATATAACAAATAAGTAAATAAATCTTAGAAAACTAATTTTTGTTTGCTTCGAAGGAGGCAAAGCATTGATACACCACATAACATCTTAGGTGGGCATAGTAGCACAAACTTGCAATCCCAGCTACTCGAGAGGTTAAGGCAGGAGGAGTATAAATTCATAGCCAGCCTAGGAACTTAGCAAGATCCTGTCTGAAAATTAAATGTGAAAATGAATGGGGGATGTAGCTCAGTGGTAGAGTGCTTGCCTAGCAGGCACAGGTCCCTAGACTTGATCCTCAATATCACAAGTAGACGACTTTGAAAGATTCAGGTGCGTATTGCAGGGCCTTATTCTGTTCCAAACATTATCACATACTTTAATTCTGACGGAAATAAAGAGTATTTCTTCCTGTTTTGTTTTAAGTAATTTCCAATCAGGTCACACAGCACCCTCCCTCTGCTCAGTATTTAAAGTTCCCTCTTAGACCCTGGGAGCTCTGTCTTTCCAGCCAGATGAGGTCCAGCATCCTAGCCAGACCCCTCCTGTGTGACCTTCCTGGCCCAGTCTCCAGTGGGTTGCTGCCCACGAGCTTAGCCCTAGCTCCAGTCCCCCTCGCTGCTCCAGTACTTACATTTTGCTCGTGATTCTTCCTTGCTCCTCCCACCATCCAAACCCTCCCTGCCCTCATGACCCAGCTCCGTTGTTCCTCCTCTAGGAAATCATCCCTGGCTTGGGTTGGAAGTTCTTTACCTCACCTCCTAGGATGAGCCCCTGTCCCAGGTTCTGCCACCCAGAGTTCCGGAGGTATCCACATCTTCCCCTTCCCTGCCTGCCCTCTGTAGGCTGTGAGCT
Organism: Ctenodactylus gundi; assembly: GCA_004027205.1. NCBI lineage: Eukaryota > Metazoa > Chordata > Mammalia > Rodentia > Ctenodactylidae > Ctenodactylus > Ctenodactylus gundi. The sequence goes on along the minus strand of PVKB01004304.1, from coordinate 105,512 downwards.
TCCTTCAGCTTTGATCCGTCTCACTCTGCAAACCCTCCTGGAGCCTCAGAGCAGACACCTATTCTTTGTGGGTGAGAGGATGAATTGAAGGGAAGATCTCCAAAGAATAGCCAGCTACTGGACAGCCTGCCTGGTCTCACTTAAACTACTGGGAATAGTGAGGGCACTGTCCACTGTTTCAATGACTGCAAAGTCTCTCTTGAGAAAGTCCAGCAGGACCTCAGGCCCCAACCATTGTATTTAGTGTTTTTGCACACATACCCCTTTGCAGATGGAAAGCAAAAACAAATTTCCCCACTCTTACATTTTTCATCCTCTCAGTAAGAGGATTGTAAACAAAAGGTGTCTACTGCTGTGCCTGTTTCCAGATTAGCCAAAGTAATACCATACTATGTGAGGTCTGGTTCTTCTCTCTCTCTCTCTCTCTCTCTCTCTCTCTCTCTCTCTCTCTCTCTCTCTCTCTCTCTCTCTCTCTCTGTGTGTGTGTGTGTGTGTGTGTGTGATCCTTGGGATTAAGCTCAGGGGCCAGTGCACATATTAGGCACGTGCCCCTCCCCCCACTGAGTTAAATCTTCAGCTGTGTGTGTATGTATGTATATATGTGTGTGTGTATGTTGGCAGGGTCTCCCTGTGATTGGCCTGGATCTCACCAACCTGAACTACTTAATCCTCCTGCCTCACCTTCTTGAGTGCTGATATTATAGGGGTTCCCCACTTTGTACTTGGTTTCTATGTTCTTAAGCATTGCTCATTAGTATCATTTTACATGGTTGAGTAATATCCCATTGTACAAAGGTACTGTAATTTACTTAATCTGATCCTGGGTTTTTAGATATGTAAGTTATATCTAATTTGAGGCTGTTGTTAACAGTGCTGAGATGAAGCCTTCAGCACATGAAACTTCTTTAGGCTGTGGAAATGTCTGGAGATGCACTTGTTTTTAAGGGATTTCTGAGAAAGCTGCCCCAACACAATATATCATACTGGCTGCAGAACATGAGGGGAAAAGACCAGCTGCTGTTGTTAACCTGCGGGGCAGGCTCGAGCTGTGTGGCTGCTGGATCCCTGGGCTCCGCCTTTCCTCCTGCCGTGCCTTGAGGCTGATATCCCTGTCCTTGGCTTCCCAGGGCAAGAAGAGGCAGAGCTGGAGGAGTTCCTGTGCCCTGTAAAAACACCCACTGGGCTTGTGGGCACTGCAGCCGCCCTACAGCCTGTCCCTGCGATGCCCCTGGCCCTTCAGAACATCTCCCTGAAGCACCTGGGAACTGAAATACAGTAAGTGCCGGCAGGGCTGAGGGGCTACCAGGCCAGCTGCTGCCCTCCCCCCATGTCCGCAAACTTCCCCTGGCGTGTTCTCCTGCAAAGGAGGAGCAGGGGAGGAGGTTATGGGCTTATTTGAATCACATTATCACTTTATACTTCCTATTTGTTTATTCTGACCAGAAAAGTAGCACATGTTCATTGTAGGGAGTTGGAAACTTCTGGAAAGGAATAAATTAAAAGTTGTCCACAATTCTATCACCAAGGCAAACATTCACAGCAGTTGGCATAGCTCTTTCCTCTCCTTTTTCTGTATACATGTATGCAGATTGAGATCATTTTAAATGAAATAGAAAATAATGGTTTCACTAATGTCCACTAATAGCAGATGCAGCAAATTACTCAATTTGACCATGTGTAATTTATTATATTAACGTGTCAATGATGTGTCAGATACTTCTGTTTAACAATGTATTGTGTATACCTTTTCCTATTGTCAGGCTATGTTTTAAATAGTGCATAAAAAGGAAACAGAACGCCTTGGCCTTGGAGCCCAACCACCAGGGTTTGGATCCAGTCTCTGCCAGGGAAGGGCTGTGCTGCTCTTGGCAAGTTGCTTGCCTTCTCTGTGTTTCACTTACCTTGTCAGAGAATGAATATAAGGGTGCTTGTGTTTGAGGTTAGTGAGTAGACTAAATGGGTGAATGCTGTAATCCTGCCTGACAGTCATAGCATGTAGTAAGTAATGGCTGCCACTGTCATTGCTGCTGTAACTAAAAAAAAAAAAAAAAAAAATTGGAAACCTTCAGGAGTTCAAGCCATACCCGATACGGATTCTGTTTGGATGTTTACTTTTCTCTTTGAACACCAGACCTCTCAGGACAGGGACCCCCAGCCCCCAGGCCACAGAGCAGTACAGGTCAGAGCTTTGGGAGGACTAGGCCCCTAGGGTGCTGCTCACCCTTCCAAAGCTACACTCCAGCAACCTGCTGCAGAACAAGCACCTGCCCACCCAAGTCCTTGGGAGAATGGTCTTTAACTAAATTGGTCCTTCAAAAAGATTAGGGACCAGTGTCTTAGGAGGAAGAATAGATTGTTTCTGGGGCCCAGACTGGCAGTATCTGGCTGTGTGTGACTCAGACGTTGTATATCCCTCTGCCCTTTTTTGGTGACAAGGAGGGTACTGATGCCTTTTCCAGGAAAGAAGTAAGATTTAGAGAAGAGACGAATCGTGTGCTTCGGGGCCTTTTGGCTGGAGGGAGAGCCTCCCCACAGGCGCTTGGATGGAGGGTCCTGGAGCCCAGGAGAGAGGTCTGAGTTGGAGAGAGAGATGGTGGTGGGAGTGGGGTAGGGAGCTTGGCTGAGGGCTCCTGGGGTCGGGGGCAAGGCCAGCCCACAGCAGGGACTCATGCTGTCGGAGTCGCTCAGGAGAACTGGTGCACTGGGCGCATGCTGGAGGAGGAGGAGGCCTGAGAAGCTCAGCCACCTGGCCTGCAAGCACCAAAGGGCGGATTCACCAAGATTAAGGCAGATTGGTACCCACTGGAGGCCACAACAGCAAAAGTGGAACAGAAAACATATGGGCACCAAGAGAGGAAGGAAATTTCAAGGCATCATGCGGTTACTTCCCTCCTGTGGTAGCCACAGAAGATGTGTGAGGCAACATCGCAAGAGAAGTGCCCTGAGCGCCTGAGAGCCCAGAAAATTCCTTGAGACCGCTTCCGCCTCTGTGCCCTGCCCTCTTGCCGGCAGGCCTTGGTACCCGCTGCTGTGCTGCCATGAGCTCAGGCCGTCCTCAGGGGAGGGCAGAGGGAGCCTCTGGGGCACTGTGTCATATGTTTTACACTGTTCTTTATCTTTGAGTTGTCTGGACCAATCTGTGACCTGCATCTCCCCCCCCCCCCACACACACACACACACTGAGCTATATCCCCAACCAATTTTTAAATTTTGATTTTGAGACAGGGTCTTGCTAAGTCATTAAGTTGCCCAGCCTGGACTTAAAGTTGCAATCTTCCTGCCTCCGCCTCCCAGCATTCTGGGATTACAGGTGTGTGCGACCAGGCCCAGCTTGTGTCCTTATGTGGTCAAAGCTCTCAAGCCACGCAGCTAGACATTCAGGTCTGGTGCTCAGTCTGCCACCTAACAGTTCCATGGTTTTAGGGACTTGTTCTGTTGGAATCTCAGTTCTGCTCTCTGTCCAGAGGGGCTGGTGATAGGACTTAGTTCACTGGGTGGTTGTGAGGAAGATAATGAAATGCGCTGGAGTGTTGACCTTGAGAACTTGGCCCATGGAGGGGCCCGGCCAGGGTTTGCTTCAGCTTTGGTCTTCATCCCCATTGCAGATAAAGAATTGGAAGCTTGAGGCTACCTGGGTTGCTCAGTATTGTGACTCTAAAATGTATCTTTATGACCATCATCCCTACCTATTCTGGCCAGGCTCTTTAGAAGGGAGCTAACCCTGATCTGAAAATAGTTTAGAATTGATCCAAGTGAAGTTGATGTATTTATGAAACAGGTGTCTATTCCAAGCACAATGGTGTTGCTGCGTGGTGGCCACCTGGACTGTGTCAGAAGGTAGGCAGTTCCCTGTCCCAGAGGAGAGAGGTAGTAGGGCTTAGAAGGGCCTTTGCCACACTAAAGCTGAGGTCTCTTCACCCTTTCACACCCTAGTCATAAGTCCTGAGACATGTTGGGCAAGCTGCAGTTTCTGGCAGTGGGGAAGTGTGAGCAGCAGTGACAGTCAGCCCACTCAGCCAATGCCACTGGCCACAGGGGTGGCCCATGGGTCCTCTCCAATGTACAAGGTGTGGTTTGTGAAATACACGTCACAGGATCAGCACAGGATCCAGCACAAAGCAATGCTTAGTGGGCACTTAAGTTATCATGCTTGTTGCTTTTTTTTTCCCCACAGCACACCCACCATTCTTCTGTTTTTAGATGGGGATAGCAAGAGCTAAGCCCAAGCAACCAGCCCAAGAAGCCAGGGGCCCTTTATAATATATCCTAGTAATCACAGAGCAGGAAGAGAGACCAAGTGTCAAGATTAGGGATTAGGAAGGCTTAGTTTATATTTCTTCTCTGTCCTTGATTCAATTGATGAATTTTATCTTCTATCAATCCATGAAACTACTATCTCATTTTTTTTCTCATTCTGGACCCAACTATCCAAATATTGGATTTTTAAAAAACTAAATTTCAGATTAGATGGTTTTTCTTTGAAAAGATCAATAAAATTGATAAGTGTTTAGCTAGATAGACCAATGGAGAAAATTAAAATTACTAAAGTCAGAAACACAAAAAAGGAGACATTGCCCCAGTCTTTCAGAAATAAAAAAGACTGTAAGGGAACACTGAATAGCAAAATGCCAACAAATTTGATAACTTAGATGAAATGAGCACATTTCCTAGAAAGACAGAGTTACTGGAACTGACTCAAGAAGAAATGAAAAATCAGAATAGACCTAGTAAATACTAAGGAACTGAAAGAGCAATTAAATAAAACCCTCATGGCGAGTTAGCGTTACTTGTGAATTCTACCAAACATCTAATGGATAGGAAAGGATTGAACTCCCGTGGACATGGAGAGAGGAAGGGAGGGGAATCTCCTGAACAGCAATCTAATCTGCACATTCGTCTTTATTTCTACTTTTGCTTGAGTTTCTTGTCCTTCTTCGTATTTAGTCCTTGGGGGTTTCCCTTTCTTTTCTAGAGCCTGAGATAAATATTTTAAAACTGTACTTTGTATTTATCCCACATCTAAGAACTTGTGGACTGAGGCTTTTTGAGAGCAATGTGTCTGCAACTTTTCTGGAAATACACATTGCATGTAGAGGTAGGGTAACAGAGGCAGGTCTTAACACAGTCTGGAGACTTTCACATCTACTCCATTTCATGTCCCTTTTTGGGCCACACTACTGCTGTCCTTCCCTAAGTGCCCCTTGAGTGCAGTATTTTTCAAACTATTGACAATAACCACCATAAGAAATAAACTTTGTGTTATAGCTCAGTATACATTATGTATATTGCAGTAATTCTTAACCCTTGCTAGGCAGAGTGAACTCTGAATTTCTGTTTATTTTTCATTGAGATAACTTTGCAATCCTCCTAATCTAATACAACCTGAAGTTTGAAAAAAATAAAAAATAAAATAAAACTTATCCAGGCCGTTTTTTTACTTGGCCCATGATGGATTTCCCTGTGACTTTTGCTCCCAGGCCAGTCTTTGGTGCTACCTAATTGTCACCTCCTGTAGTTCACACACATATGAGCCTGGGCTCTGGACACACCCTAGTGCCAGCTCCTTAGTACCTAATTCTTAAAGAAATGACCCATGAGGCCTCAGCCCAAATAAATGCTTGTCTGGTGGGGAGCATGAAATTGACTCAGTTCCTTGAAACCCATGAGATTAGTAGAAGCTGTACAGAGGACAGATCTGCAGGGTGAATGAGAGTAAAAGGGGAAGGTTGCCGCAGGTTGTTTGCGACATATCCTTGAGCCAGATAGTTACAAGCAGGTGGAGGTGTCAGAAATTACAGTTTGGCAAGTTTATTCAACATTTGTTCAACATATGTGTATGAAGCACCTTCTGTATTTCGGGTGCTGTTCTAGGTATTCTGGAGCCATCAGTGTACAGAAGAGACGAACTTCCAACAGCAGGATTAGACAGTGAGGGGGTCATGCTTGTATTAGCAGGAGAGAGTCTGGAAGGGGCTGAGAGGAGAAGCGCAGAGGGAGCCGGAAGTGGTGGTGGGTGTGCGTCACACAGGTGCTGAGGCAGTCCTCTGGCTGTGGCCCGAGCTCCAGCGGGCAGCTGGGAGGGCAGAGGGGCTTTCGGCCTCATGCTTCTCTCTCCTTCTTCCAGGAACACCATGCACAACATCCGGGGCAACAAGCCAACACAAGGACCTGGCCTGGGACATCCTGTGGAAGAGTCTCCACAGAGTGGGGAGCAGCCCTTGGCTCCTGATCTCAGTGCCCCAGGTGAGCCTCCAACCAGGTGTGAGCGGGTTTCAAAGAGCAGGGCCCCTGGGGCAGGCATGGTGGCATAGGCCTGTAATCTCAGAACTTTAGGAGGCTAAGGCAGGCAGATTACAAGTTCAAGCCCAGCCTGGGCAATGCAGCAGGTCCATCCACGACAGCAGACCCCCTCAGCCAGCATGAGCGCTCTCCCTGCTTCCTGCCAGCCATCGTGTGTGCGTGTATCCTAGTGCGCTGCTGCCGCTGCTTTAGCACAGTTCCATAGACAGTGTATCCCAGGGGTCCCTAAACTCTGGGCTGTGCACCAGTACCTGTCCGTGGCCTTGGAAGAACCAAACCACCAGGACAGATGAGCAGCGGGCAGGAGGTGAGCTCTGCTGCTGTCAGCACGCCACTGTTAGGTTCTGATGCCACTGCTGATCTGATAGATGGAGCTTCGCTCCCCGCGCCTCTCCTGCTGGATGTTTCAAAACTAGATAGTTTTAACCAGCAACCTGTGCGTGACAAGTACACCCCGCCCCCATCTCCCACCCCTGATCTCGGAAGAATGGTGTTCAACTAAATGAACCCAGGAGTCAAAAAGTTGGGGACCATCGGTGTAGCTGCAACTGAAGGTGTTTATTGCTCCAGGTGTATGGAGGCAGGTTCCTTTTCCATGTCTGGTGAGGGCCTTCTTCCAACTTGTAGACAATACCTTTTCATATGTGCTCACAAGGCAAAGAGAGAGAGAGCACTGGTCTCTTTCTCTTCTAATCTCCTAATCTTTCCCAAGCCAGGTGTGGTAGCACGTGCCTTAATTTTAGCACCTGGAAGCCTGAGGCAAGAGCGTTACGAGTTTGAACCCAGCCTGGACAACTTAGAGTCTTAGTGAGATTCCACTTCAAAACTCAAAAATCAAAATGAACTAAGGGGTATAGCTCAGTAAGAAGACCTTGTGTTCAATCTGCAGTAGCACCACCACCAGCAAGAAAAGTCTCTCCCCAAGAGCCCACCCTCTAGTACCATCACACTCAGGGCTAGGACTTCAACACAGCTATACAGGAGACACCAACTCTCAGTCCACAGCAGTGTGTCAAAAGTAAAATTCTCCAGGCTGTTTCTCCTGGGTTTCCAGAGGTTGAAGAGCGTATACATAACCAAATTCACTATTTTACCTTTTATAGGTGTGCAGTGTGGTGGCACTCAGTCTGCTCATCTTGCTGCTCAGAGATCTCTGTATCCATCTCCAGAAAGTTTTTCAGTAGCAATTCTTGACATGATAAAAGAAATGATGTTCTCGTCTTTTCTTTTTAATTTTTAGAGAAAGGGTATAAAAATGCCTTCCTGGGGTAATTAGGCCAACAGAGCATTTTGTTGTTTCTGTCACTATCAGAGTGCCTTCCTGAGGATTGGCCTCAAACAAGGCTACTCAGTTCTCATAGCCACCCAGGCCAAGGAGTATGGGGCTCCTGTTGCACACTGAAGTCACTGCTTTTCTGTGGGAGGCAGTCGTCTGTTTCTCCAAACCCTGTTTCTCCCTGCCAGGGACTCCTAAGGCGTCCTCATCTTAACACCTCAGCACCCCAGTTCCACAAGGGCTAATGCACAGGGGGTGAGTAAGTGAGCTGTGTGGGTTGGGAAATTTAGATACGATCAAGATAAGATGCCTAGCGTGACTGACTAGCTCTGAGCTTCTTAGCAGCCAAGGCAAAGAGGGAAATGTGGGAGGCTCTTAGATGGTTCCAGGGGTCCTAGAACGTTTCTGTAGGAGAAGCAGAGCTTTTCCTGGTATGAAAGAGGACCGAAGGGAACTTCTCTTCTGGGGCCTCATACAGATGTGACATGTACGTCTTGTGTGGACAAGCCTCTCCACATCCCATGACCATGTGGTCAATCAGGCCGTTGAGTGTTCCTGATGCAGACCATTCACAGAGTCCCAAACCGCAGGCCGGGGCAGGGTGAGCAAGGGAAGGCCGATTCTCTTCTGTTAGATTTAAGAATGCAGTTTAGTGATTGCAAACAGTAGCTGGCTTTTGTTGTTGTTTATTTGGAATAATCCAGATGGTTGGTAGGTGAGCTATAGGCTACAAGTATTCTCCCTTAGGAGAATCGAAGCAGCCATAGACAACAAGTATGTTTTAAAAAAAAAAGTGTGACTGTGTTCCAATAAAACTTTACTTACAGGGCTAGCTAGGAGCATAGCTCATTGGTTAAAATGCTTGCCTAGCATGCCCAAGACCCTAAGTTCAGTCTCCCAGCACCACGTAAAAATTAGCCAGGTGTGGTGGTGTACACCTATAATCCTAGTACTCGGAGACTGAGGCAAGCAGATTTCCATGAGGTCAAGGCTGGTGTGGGCTCCATAGTAAGTACAAGACCAGCCTGAACTACAGGAAAAAAGAAGAAAGAAAAAAAAAAAACTTTGCTAACAAAGCAGGCTGTGGGCTGGATTTGACCTGTTAACTATAGGTGGCTGATGATAAAGCTTTTTAACTGTGAGAAATTCGTCTCCTAACTTAGCTGGAAATAAGAATCAAATTAACTTAAGCATGTTGGCACATGCCTGCAATCATAGCACTCTAGGAGCCTGAGACAAGCGAATGTAAGGCGATTTAGTGATGTAGCAAGACCCTGTCTCAAAATTATAAAATTTTTAAAAGTGGTTGGAGTTGGAGTTCAGTGCAAAGACCCTGAGTTCAATCCCTAGTAACATACCACACTTACACACACACACACACACACACACACACACACACACACATTTAAATTAAGAGTTTGAGCTACAGCCTGGGCAAGAATGAAGAGAACAGATATGTATTTCATGCACCAAGCAATAGACTGGTCTGCTTTGGAAATCACCAAGAAGGTGTATGTGTGGTGGGGGGATACTGAGATGAGAAGACATCTTGCAGATATGGTGCAGAGCCAGTCTTCAGCAGGCCGTACCAACTGAAGATGAGAGAGACCCTTGCTAGTCAAATGGGAGGGAAAGATAGTCACATTTAGGGGACAGGCTGAATGGCTCAGCCACCACAGTGTACATAGTCCAGTGCCTCTTCAGGTATGATCCCTGGACAGTGAGTTGGCATTAGCTGGGAAGTCTGTAGAAATACAAACTTCCCAGCTGCCGCAGGCTTATTAAGTCAAAGCCTCTGAGGGTAGGGCCCAGCTATCTTTGTAAACAAACCCTCCTTTGAGAACTAGTGTGTTCATGCTAAGCTCGGCATCTCTCCTCTTGAGCAGGAAAGGAACCTGCCGATTCTCCAAAGCCTGCACCCAAGTCCTCTCTGCCTGTCAGTGTTCCACTGAAGACCAAGCGTCAGAGCAATACCTTCCCATTCTTTTCTGAAGGGCTGGCACGAAACCGGACTGGCCAGGAGAAGGTGGTGGCCTTGGAGCAGCAAGTGTTGGTGCTTACCAAGGAGTTACAGTCCCAGAAGGTGAGCTCTGGCCCTTTGCCTGGAAGCCTCAGGCTCTAGTGGCCTCTGGGCTTGAAACCTGCATTTAGCTGCACGTCATGTTCCAGCCCAGCGGAACAGGCTGCTGTAGGGTCTGCAGAGAACTGCAGGCAATTGCGAGTGTGCTATGGATTGTTTAGAGGCATCCTGTCACTCAAATGAGGTAACTAAAGGTCATCAGAGGCAGGAGTCTCTGGTGCCTACTTTAATTATTGCCTTGTGGACCCTCCTGGGGCAACATGGGTGATCAGGCCCAACACCCAGAGAGGTAGTATTTTGAGAGGGACTGGATGCAGTGTCTTGGGAAGGGTTGCTGGGGATCTTGGGCCCATCTTGGTCCTGACTTGGCAGCTTATTACTGGGTACAGAAATATCTGAGGGACTATCACAGGATAGAGAAAGCTGGCAGGGTGCAGCCCCAGAGCTGAGCCAGGACCAATAGGACACAGGCTTGGGGAAGGGATTTAGACTTAACATAGTGATACGTTTTTAATAGGAGTTATAGAGCAAAAGAGCTGTGTGGTCATTGTAGACAGCAGATCTTACATACTTAGAGACATTAAGATACTCAAAAATTCTAAAACCTAGAATTAAACCCCGTTTAATCCTGATTTACTAGGTGACTGGCTGTAGCACTGGGAAGGCACCTCATAGAGCACAATAAAGGGGGTGAAGGTGGCACAGCTGCTACCCTGAACCACCAGGGCAGCCTCCACTAAGCACTGGGCTCCACTGAGAGGAAGCCTCAGCCTTTGTGTTTCAGCGTTGGCTATCCCAGTCTTCCTGCATCCTTCCTGGCCCTCACCTCAAAGGACTCAGTCTGTTTACTGCTGAGTCCTTGCATGTTTCTTCTTGTCCTTCCTGCTCTTCTTTTAGAGAAGACAACCAGAAACGTGGTCCCTCGACCTGCCTATGTTTGCCCCTTCCCAGCCTTTCCTGCCCCAAAGTAGTGAGCACTGCGAGCAGATCTCAGGGGAACCAACAGAGGCTTCGTTCCTGGCAGGCTCTCGGGTTATGGTCCTGGAGTAGCTGGTGATTAGAGGGGTTCATTCATGCATACACTCTCGGCTTGTTTACTCACTGTCTTAGTTACTTTTCTTTGCTGTGGCTCAATACACGACACCCACACATTTAGGAGAGGAAAGGTTTATTTTAGCTCGCAGTTTCAGAAGGTCATGGTCCATTCAGGGGCGGCTGGCAGCAATGGAAGTACATGGCAGAGGCAGAGGTGGAGGGAGCTTCTCACGACATCACAAGCAGGCAGGCAGGCAAGTTTAGACTAGTCCTGGTCCTCCAAGGAAGGCAGGATGCAGGTTATATATCCTTCCAGTTCTCAGCCCGTGATTAGACCCTCCTGGATCTAGGTGTGGAAGGTGTGGCCACTACACACCTTTAATCCTAACTTATTGGCCTGTAATCCACCCCTCCAGACTAGGCCCCAATCTCCCAACAGCACATGGTTCCATAGACAATCCATAACATTTAAATACAGGAGACTTTTGGGAGACATTCCAGAGCCAAACCACAGTATTCACCAAGTCTCCTCTGAGGGCCTGTGATGGGCATATAGTGTCCTAATTGCTGGAGACACAAAGTGAGCAAAGGCCCAGCCCTCCAAGGGCCCACGTTTCAATAGCAGAGACAGGCATCAGGCAAACCAAAACTCAAATATGTAGCTCTAGCCTGCACAGTCCCCCTGGATGTCCCTAGGGCATCCAGTGTTCCTGTTGTGAGGCCACTGGATGCTCCTGAGAGCTGGGAGGGCAGGAGACTGGACTGTGGCATCCGTGTAGCTGGAGCCCCAGAGGAGAGAAGCCCTGACTGACTCTTCTTTCTGTTTTCTTCTTCTTCTTCTTCCTCTTCTTCTTCTTTTTTTATTTTTTGTTTGTTTTTGAGACAGGGTCTCGCTCTATATCTCAAGCTAGTCCAGAGCTCACTATGCAGCCCATGCTGGCCTTGGCCTTGAACTCAAGGCAATCCTCCTGCCTCAGCCTCCTGGGTACTGGAATTATAAGCATGCATGCCCAGCTTTAAGTGGTGGCTGGGGAATTGAACTCAGGGCCTTATGCTTGTGAGACATGCGTTTTAACCACTGTACCATTCCTCCAACCCTTGCCTCTCCTTTCTAAAATCTCCCCATTTCTAAAACATATGGGCAGCACCCCACACCCTGCCTGACCTAGTCTTTCTTTCTAAGGCTTGACCAATACTAGATGTAGATGCAAGGTCCCAGGAGACCTGAGTTTCGTTCAGGTTTGCCCTTGAGTGCCTTGCATGTCTAGAAGCCTCACTTTTCTTCCACTCACGAAGGCAGGATTCTTGGAGATTTACAAGGATTGCCAGTTGTAGACAACTCCCATACATTCAGGGACAAAAAAATCTACTTTTGTACTGAAGATTGAACTAGGGCCTTCATACTTTTTTTATTTTGAGAAAGGGTCTTACTAAGCTCAACTCAAAGTTGGAGATCCTCTTGCCTTATCCTTCAGAGTGCTGGGATTATAGGTATGTGCCATCACACCCGGCCTGGCTTTTTGTTTTATTTTTTAAAATTGGATGATTTCCTTGTAAACCAGCACTGTGTCTCCTGGACAGATGGCCAGGAGGAGGACGAGCCTCATGGTTTAGCCTTTGACCTGCGGCCCAAGTGGACTTGGGTGCTCTCCGGCCATCCCATGTGCGCACTTCAGTCTAGTGGGCAGCTCTGAGCACAAACCTTCACAGGGCCAGCGCAGGCCCAGGCTCTGTGAGCAAGTCTCTTAGCTTTTCCAGTTGTCCCCTTTTGTGTAAGTGGAGTTAGTGTCGTGTTTTCTGATGAGGCAAGTGCCAGCACCCCCGGCTACCCAGGAGGTGTGGGTTGTGGTCATTTGGGCTGTTACTGTGGCATGCCTGGCCCTCAATGCTGACTCCTTCCCACCATCTGAGGAGCAAAGTGCACCCCCACACACAGAATCGAAGAAGGTGGTGAAGTGCAAAAAGCATGCTCAGAGGCCATGGCTGTACTGCAGGGAGTCCAGGTCTTCATTCATTCCTGTCCCACCGGCCCTGGGGTTTCCCCTGTATCCAAAGCCAGTGGGGAAGGAGAGCAGTAGACTGATCAGCTCTTGGCCCTGAGGTTGGGCAGAGATCACTCAGCCTTTAGGTGTCCAGTGGCACCCACGTACTAGGTGTGCTGGATGGGGAACAGCTCATCTGAGACCCTCAGAGTTCAATTCATCAGTGTTAAAATGGCTTCTGGATTTCCTGAGCCTATACCTCCAAGGTGCTTTCTTGGGTCTTTCCAATAGGAAGAAGGCACTATCTGTGTACCTGTAGCTTCAGAAAGATAAAAATGGGGGTCTGATCCTAGCTCAGACACCTCAGAGGCCATCACCAATGGTGTTGGTGATCCTATAAGAATTTGCATCTCAAACTCCGCTTCTTGCTGTGGAGGGTACACTGCCACCAAATCTCTGCACTTGGGGACCTCACCACCTGGGGAGGGTAGCAGGGAGAAGATACACATACAATAGCTACATAGTGCCAGGGTTTTCTATGTGTTCTCTCTAGTTTTTACAACAGAGTTAGCATCTTCCTTTTCCTAAAGAGACTTTATGCATGCCTAGGGCTCCCAGGGGCTGAGCTAGAGTTCTGACTCTGTTCTGTCTTGAGCCTCTGATCGTTCACCAAATCATGCTCAAAAAGCTCAGAGAAGCTGGGTGACACCTGAGCTCACAGAGCTAAGAGCTGGAATCGGGGCCCTGGTCCAGCATTCTCCTCACAGCTCAGCTGCCTCCTCTCCTTTATGACCCACAGCCCAGTATCAGACACAGCACTGTGACTGCTCTTTGGGAAACATGAGTGTACCCCTGTGCCTCCCTAGTGTCATATCAATCCACCACAGCAACTCTGATACCCATGAAGCCATTATCTATGCTGGTACCACTATACTGGCCACAGAAGAGATTTGGACTCCAGGAGGTAGTGCCAGATGGCTGATTGGCCAGGTGACTCCAGCCCCCCATGCTGGCAGACCAGACCCAGCCTAAAGGCCGTCTGCTCCAGCAGATGGTAGGCTCATGTCTGGTGGAGGTGGCCATCTGTTGGCTGCCAGGAAGGTTGAACCACTGGGGGCCCTGCCTAGGGCCCTCTGGGGCTACCTTAGCTCGCTCAGGATTACTTGGTAGAAGGATACAATTTGTTTGTTGTGACCCCTTCCCTGTATCTTCAGCCAAAACCTTCAGAATACATATTCCCTGGCCTTGGGATCTGATACAAAGTTCAGAGAATGTCGGGATGCCCCTGGACTACTGCTGCTTGGGGAAGGACTCTTGTCACATCTTTTCTCTCATTCTTAAAGCAATTTTGACTCGAAGTAGGGGTCTTAATCTCCATCTTTATTAGTTATGAGAAAGCTGGAGTGGTTCAGTGCTAGGACCAGCCTGAGATTAGCCTCCTTAGATAAACCCTCATTTTTCTGTAATGGGAATTATGTTAGTCTGTTTTTTGTTACTATAATTTAATACCTGAAGCAAGCTACTTTATAGTGGAGACATTTATTTTGGCTCACAGTTCTGGAAATACAAGGTCACAGTGGCACATCTGGGGATGGCCTTCTTTTTGGCAGGATCCAAGGTGGTTCAGAGCATCAGGTGGCAAGAGACAAGAAGCACTTCCACATGTCTATGTCTCTTTTGGTCTCTCTCTTTCTTATAAAACCATCATGATTCAATCATAGGGGTTTACCCTAACAACCTTAACCAATCCTAATCACCTCTAAAAGGTCATATGTCTAAACAACATAGATTAAGTTTACACCCTCCTCGTATATCACAGAGGGAATCAGATTTCAACACATGAAGTCTTGGGGGACACCTAAACTATATCCAGACCACAGCACATCCTCAGGTCTATGTAATTTCATAGCCAGTGATCAGTACTTCACCTGACCCTCTTGAGCTCACTCACCTTAAATTTAGTAATGAAAACAGCATACTTTAGTCAAATTCAGAATTATTTTTAAAAGATAATATACTAGTTTTTAAAAATGTAAATAAAATGACAACTTATGACCAGCTATCAAAGTTTGAGATGAGCCAAATAACAATTCTATGAACAATATTTTCTAAGTATTCCTTGATTAGCTCTTTTTTCTCTTTCCAAGAATTGGCCTGTAGGCTTTTTAACTCCTTGTCTGCCAGTCTCTGACGCTTCTCACTGAGTGTAGCTGCAAATGTCCATCTGTGGGTCTTAACAAACTATCAACAAATTAACTTTATGTAAGGTAGGAACAAGCCCCAATAGAACAGAACAACCTCCCAAAACTGTAAGTCCATGGTAAAGTAAAAGAGAGCAACCTGACCTGCAGAGTAAGAAACAGATAAAAAGAATTCAAAAAATGTTTTTAAACAAAATATCTTAGATCACTCATCTTAAGGGGCACTTCCAAGAACACATGTCCCCCAGCCTGATACCACGGTGTACCTCACTCAGGTGCTCACTCTCTAATTTCTTTGGATGTGTATTTTACACTTGTTTCTTAGGCAAAAGGCCAAGAAGCAATTGGATGTGTACTTTGGCAATAAATCTGCCTATGCCCCTCACTGACACATCCTGAAACTCTGGTGGCAGGAGACACAAGTTGAGTCAAAGACCCGTGTTTTCTCTGGAGTAACTTCTCAGACCCCATTGAATCACAAGGAGATTAAGGGTGTTTTGTGGGCACGGAGGTGGAAGTGGATAGTAACTTCTGTCTGGGATGGAGGTGGGCACAAAACCAGCACACCCTGTAGATGGCAGAGCAGTTTAGATGGAGCTATGAAGCAGGAGGAGGGCCTGCAGGGTGGTCACACAGCAGGTGGAAGCGCAGGGAGGGCTCTCCAGGCTGGGCTTCTCCGGAAGGAAGCTAGCAGAAAGCTGGAGCAAAGGCCTGTGGAAATTAAAGAGCAGGGCCATTACTGGGTGTGGCAGGAGGGTTGGGTGGGGAGGTAACAGCAGCCAGACCAGAATGTCTGGAATGTTGGGCCTGAAGAAATCAGCTTCCCAGGGCTCTGCTGAGAGAGATTAACATTCCTGTGGCTCCAGGATGACCAGCAGCCTAGCCGTTTTCTGGTTCATTTAAGATTTAAAATTTTTCTTGGGTGACTGCCTGGTGAGATAGACATACACTACTGTTCAGACTTGCTTGGTGTCAGAATCAGCTGAGTGTTTTTCCCCTGGTTTGGGAGAATGGACTCAAAGGCCCAGTTTATCCCATCTAGCTATCTCCTTCCTCTACCTGGGTCCCAAAATCTAAGACCAAGCCACCAGCCCAGGGGATTTTCCACCACCCTCAAAATTCCTGCAGCAGATGGAGACAGGCTTGGGGGAAAGGAGGTGGGGAGGAGCAGGAAGGCTGGCAGGAGGGCTGCGAGGAGGGGAGTGCAGTGGAGCATGAATACGGCAAACCCAGAGGCTGGTAAGGCCCTGGGGACTGTGCCTTGCGGTCACATGGAGAAACCAAAGCCCCTGAGGTGAGAAGAGTGAGAATTTAGGAAGACAGTAGACTTGCACAGAGGGCTTCTGACTTCTGCTCCTTGAGCCTTGTGTTTCTCTGTTGTATTAGTTTGGGTTCTTACAAAAGGCCAAATTATAACGAAAAGGATCTATTTGGAAGGCTTACAAGTCTGAGGACAGAGATAGTCCAAGATGGCAGCCTGCTGGAATGTTCAGTGGCTGCTCTGCCGTGATGTAGAATGCCATCCGGGACTGCAAGAGGAGTCTGCTGTGGATGTCACTTGTTCAAAGAACAGTGGCAAAGACTGGAGACTGATGATGGCTGATGGGCAGGCAGGCGCAAGTTGAGACCATAAGTGAGTCTGTGATGAAGATCTGTGGTGGGTTGCAAGACAATTGTGAAGGCGAGAGCTTGCCTATAGGAAAAAGCTGTAACAATCTTTCTTCTCCCTTTTATGTAGTTCGAGTTCCTAGTTGGGCTTCCCACATCCAGATGGGTGTTCTTTCCTCATTTGCTGGCCCACAGATCATTCACACTGTAATCTAGGCCGGTTCTTATTGCCTAATCCAGGTGTGATTCCTGATTGCCTCAATTGACATGATCTCCCTCTCCAATGGTCACATCCCATGCTGTGCAATTCAATTTTGTAGTAAAATATTTCTTTCAAAAACAGAAATAACTCACCAGCATAATAGCATTATTCAGAATACATTATTCAAGTGTCCACTGATGGGTGGCTGAGTAAATGAAGTGTGAAGTGTACACCCAAGGGAGTATCCACCTCACTGAGAAGGAGGTCCTGGGGTTTGCTGCAACAAGGGTGAGCCTTGGTATGCCAGTAAAGAGAGCAGTCCAGACAGAAAAGGACAAGCACAGTGCGATTCCACCGGGGTGAGGTGGTGAGAGTAGAACTGTGCAGGGGCAGGGGACCGGCAAATGGGACGTTGTACAGTGGATGCAGGATATCAGTTTGCAAAATAAAAAAGTTCTGGAGGTCTGTTATACAACAACATGTATTTAATACCACTGATGAGTACACTTAAAATTGTTAGAATTGTGGTGGTGTGATATATTTTGGTGATGTTGGTGATCCAACTCAAGACCTCATGCATAGTAGGCAGGTACCCTACCATTGAGCCCCATCCCTAGTCCTGTTATATTTTTTCCTTCACAATTAAAAACAAAAGATGAGAAGTTACAAAAAAACATAATCATAAAAATAAATATTTACGGTAACTTTTTTTTTATTAAAGCAGGGTCTACCTCTATATTCCAGGTTGGTCCTAAGCTTACTATGTAGCCCAGGCTGGCCTCGAAGTCACAGTAGTCCTCCTGCTTCAGCCTCCCAAGTGCTAGAATTACAGGCATGTGCCACACACCCAACTTATATGGTGCTGGGGAATCAAACCTAGAACTTTGCACTTGCTAGGCAAGCACTTTAACCGCTGAGCTACATCCCCAGCCCTGATGATATACTATTTTAAAATTCAAATTAATTCAAAAATTGATGAGCAAATTTTTAATGCAAATAGCTATGTTGCTTTATTCTGGCTATAAAAAAAATTCATGTTTCTTGGGGCTGGAAGCATAGTTTGGTTAAGAGCAGTAAGAGAGGGGCCCTGGGTTTGATTCCCCAGTATCACATGGGCTGGATGTGGTGGCACAGGACACACCTGTGGGAAATAAATGCATTATGGTCTCTCTAATATGAGAAACACAGAATAAAGGCATTTTATAGAACCAAATAAGTGTGACACTGGGAAGCAGGGGGGATGGAGGAGGGAGTGGGAGGGCCCGGAGGGAGGGGAAGGAGTGTAATATTGATGCACAAAGTACCCGGGCTCAGTGTAACCATTGTGTATCACACACACACACACACACACACACACACACACACACACACACACACATATATATGAAAATGGGGAAAAAAATAGAACATTTTGATGAAAGAAAATAAATGAGTAAATAGAAAATAAAAGGCTTGCCCCACTGGGCCTGGATCAAAATAATGAAAAAAAATTCCTGCTTCTTATAAAAACATTTTTAATCATATGAGGAAATGTAAGACTGCTGCTTAGAACAAGGCCCTGGGGCACTCCAGGCCATCTCTCAGGGCTCATGGGTGTCTCCGTTACTTACTCGTTGCTGGGACCTGACATCTACCACTTCAGGGAGGAAAGATTTATTTTAGCTCACAGTTTCAGAAGGTCTCACACAGTCCATTCATGGTGGCCTGCAGCTGCAGAAGCACATGGTGAGGTCTGGCCAGAGAAGAGATCTTGGCATGGCAGACGAAAAGCTAAGTGAGGAAGATGGGCAGAGCTAGCCTGTACCCTTCCAGGTTCTGCCCAGTGATCTGCCCCTTCCGACCAGGCCCCACTCCCAGTAGCACATGGTTCCACAGCTGTTTCAAGCATATATGAGGCTTTTGGGGGACATTGCAGATCCAAACCATTACAGTGGGCTTGGTGACAGCACGTGCATGCCTCTGGCACCTGGCAGGCTTTCCCCAAGCTCACAGATGCCTCCCTCTCCCTGCCCAGGAGCTAGTGCGGATCCTGCACAAGGCACTGGAGGCTGCCCAGCAGGAGAAGAGGGCATCCAGCTCGTACCTGGCTGCTGAGGAGAAGGACCGGCTGGAGCTGGTACGGCACCAGGTGCGGCACATCGCGGAGCTGGGCCGGCGGGTGGAGGCCCTGGAGCAGGAACGCGAGTGCCTGGCGCACTCGGCCAGCCTGCACGAGCGGCAGGTGCAGGAGCTGCAGCGGCACGTGCAGCTGCTCATGGACAAGAACCAGGCCAAGCAGCAGGTCATCTGCAAGCTCTCTGAGAAGGTCACCCAGGACTTCACGCAGCCCGCTGGCGAGGCCACTGGACCTCCTGGCCCTGCCGACAGGGACTTCCTGAGCCAACAGGAGGTGCTGGAGCACCTGAAGGTAGGGCCTCACCCTCCAGACCCACGGTCCTTCCCCAAGAAGGGTGCTGTCTTCTGACTAATGGTTTTTTTCCCCATTTTATTGATATGTATACGTGCAAAATTTAAGGTTTACAATGAAGTTGAGCCTTTTATGCACATATGTATCTCGTCAAGGTGACAAGGGCTTTCCCACTCTCCTGTAGTCCCTCCCCTTACCCGACCCCCCTGTTTCACTTTGTTTTTTGTTTTAAGTTCCATAGGAGTTGTGCTCTGGGACTCTCATATCAAAGAGACCATTCGATGTTTTTCAAGATGGAGCAAGGGTCACTTTTTGTACCAGAACAGTCATACTGGAAAGAGATGCTCACGGGGCATTTTCTCTTTGCTTCACCCCTGTCTTCACCAGAGTCCAGTGGTATCTGCATGACATCTGGGCTGCTGGAAAGTAAATGTGTCTAGCTAAGTCTGGTGGTACAGGCACAGGTCTGTAATCTCAGCATTCTGGGAGGCTGAGGCAGGAGGATTCCAAGTTCAAGCCCATCTCAAGCAACTTGGTGATTTAGTGAGACCCTGTCTCAAAAGGGGGGGAAGGGGGACTCACTGGAGGAATAGCACAGTGGTTAGAGCACTTGCCTAGCAAGCTCAAGGCTGAGTTCAGTTTCCCAGCACCACATAAACTGGGCGTGGTGGCACATGCCTGTAATCCCAGTACTCAGGAAGCTGAGGCAGGAGGATTGTCCTCAATCCAAGGCCAGCCTGGGCTACATAGTGAGTTCAGGACCAGCCTGGACTACAAAGTAAGACCCTTTCTCAAAAAGAAAAAGTAAAAAAGGCTGAGGATGTATCTCAGTGTAAAGGCCCTGGGCTCAATCCCTACTACCGAGAGAGAGAGAGAGAGAGAGAGAGAGAGAGAGAGAGAGAGAGAGAGAGAGAGAAAGAAAGAAAGAAAACCGCCCTCCGGGCAGCCCTCGCACATAGTACGCGTGGCAGGTGCTGCTGTGGCCCGCCTTCGCGGGTGGCACTCACCTCTGCAGCAGTGTGGCTCTGCATGGGTGTTTGCCGTGTGTCGGGCAACCTTCAGCGCTTCACCTGCGTCGTCTTATTTCATTGAACAGTCCTATGAGGCGGTGGCTTATATGCTGTGCCCCGGCAGAGGTGACGGCTAAGGCTGAGGAAGGTTAAAAAAACAAAACAAAAACAAAAGGACATCACGCAGCCAGGTGTGGTGGCACAGGCCTGTAATCCAAGCATTCTTAGAGGTGGAGGCCAGAGGATCACAAGTTCAAGCCCAGCCTGGTTAGCTTAGCAACTTAGACCTTGTCTTACCAAAAAAAAAAAAAAAAAAAAGGGTTAGGGATACAGCTCAGTGTAGCGTCTCTGAGTTCAACCCCCAGTCCCACAAAAAAAAAAAAGGCCCAAAAGCCGGTCCTGAGGTGGGGGGTCGGGGAGGGGCTGGAGCTCATATCCACGTGGCTGGCGGTTCTGCTGCCCTCTTAGTTGCTCCGCCTCTTCTGGCTCTTGCCACCTTCACTGCCTCGCCTTTCTTGCTCTGTCCCTGGCTCTGTCCCTGTGATGTCCCGACCCTCGGAGACCCACTGACGCCCAGGGAGCAAGCACTGTAGCTGAGCTGCCAGCCATGCCTTCAGCTCCTCCCTTGGGACTTGCTAAGGAAAGTTCCCCGTTCCTGATCCTAAAAAGGCAGCAGCACGTCTGCTTCCCAGGCCCCTTTTCTAACACGTTTTCTTCTTTTGCTCTGCTGGTAATATCATTTGACTTTTCTCCTTTCTGAGATCTCTCCTTTTCCTCCTTACAGTTAGTTCTAAGTCAAGGAGAACACTCAAGGCAGGACTGTGGGAGGGCGCTGCCTGGTCACCACCCGCCTCTCCAGCAGTACTCCAGGGGCACTCGCTCCAGAAACATTTGTAGCTGTGATGTGGCTGATGCTATAAGCAGGGCACTTTATGTGACAACAGCCATACTTTCAAAGCTTTGGAAATGCCAACAAGCAGCTTCTCACCCTGGGATGAGAAAGGGATGGTGGCAAGGAGGTGGGTGTGGGCATGTTGTGAGCAGTCCGCAGTGTTTGTGGGCACCCCTATGGAATGATCGTCCCTGGGTTTGGATCCTAGCTCTGTCCCTCCGCGGAGGTGGAGACTAGAGTTTGGGTTTTCTGGTTGATTCCAGCTGGGAGGAAACTCAGCAAATTACCAGGCAGGAGGTGCAGTAGCTGGGGCACAGCTTTCGAATCCCACAGACCTGGACCCATTCACATTCTGCCTCACACCAGCCACGTGGTCTTGGGCAAATTACTTTCCTTTCCCTTTTGGGACTGCTGAGGCCTCACCTATATTCCCAGAAATGGGAAGCATTCCTTCTGTGGGTGCTGGCAGGCTCAGCAAGATGCATTTACTATGACCGTAACGGGGAGCAATGCAGGGGATCATACTGAAATCCCAGGCTCGTGAGTAGGGCGTGGCCCGGGGACATCTTGATGTTCACAGGAAGTCCAACCTTATGCAGTGTGCAGCAGGACTCTCAGGGCACTCAGCCTCACCCAGTGGAGCAGCTGTACTCACTGGCAGCATTTCTGACAGCAGGGAACAGGAACCTAGGCTGTCATCCAGGATAGCGACATGTCCAAAGGGAAGACAGAGCTGGGCCGTCAGATGGCAGGGCCCGTGGTAGAGAGAGCAGAGAGCGTGATTCCTCTGCCCGGGCACAGTGAGAGCACTAAGAGTAGGTGGCCAGAGGAGGAACAGCACAGGGAATTCCACTGAAGTGGTGAGGCCGTGTCAGATAGTCAGTGTGGGTGTTCATTTCCAGCAACAGGAGCCCGGGGAGGGAGGTTCTCTGGGTGTCAGCCATCTGCGCGTGAATTGAAGCTGCTGGGCTGGGCGAGGCGTTGGTGGCCATCTTTCCCAGTGTGGGGACCCACCCAGGGACAGCCAGGATTACCTGGGGCCTATGCGCATGTGCTCTGCCCCTGATGGCCAAGTGCCACAGGCTGCAGGTGATGCTTTAATGACCAGGGCATTTAGGGCCTGTCCCAGCTCGGCCCTGCAGTGGGGCTTCCTGCACTCTTCCCAGCCTGAGATGTTTCCTGAACAGGAAAAGAAAGGGTTGGGCTGAATAGGGAATTCTCTGCAACCCTTCATATGTCTGTGAGAGTGTGTTTGCATGGCTTCAGCCGAGTAAAGATCCACAGCTCAGGTCCCAGTCTGTCTCTTCCAAAGGTTCGTCCAGCTTCTTGTGACCCCAGCAGCAGGCACTCCCTGCCTCATGGAGAGCACAGAGAGAGGGCTGTGGGATTAGAGCTGCTCATCACAGCAGTATTCATAATCAAAGATCATGGGGCTGGAGGAGTAACCCAGTGGTTAGAGCACTTGCCTAGCGCACATAAGATCCTGAGTTCAATTCCCCAGCACCACATAAGCTAAGTGTGGTGCCATACACACCTATAATCCTAGCACTTGGGAGGCTGAGGCAGAAAGATTGCTATGAGCTCAAGGCCAGCCTGGGCTCCATAGTTTAGCAACAGCCTGGACTACAGAGTGAGACCCTATCTCAAAAGGAAAAAATAAATAAAAAATAAAAGAAGCTTATGCTGGGTGATTTTTTTCCTTTCAGACTTCCTTTTCTGTGTCATTACTGGGAATTTCTCAAGAAAGCAAGCCTTGGCAGCTCTTCTGAGGACGTGACTCACCAGGGCCAGGATGGCGTTGTGCTGCAGCTCCTGACACGCTTTGCTTTCTTCCCCAGGACGACATGGAAGCATACCGCACCCAGAACCGCTTCCTCAACTCTGAGATCCACCAGGTCACCAAGATCTGGAGGAAGGTGGCTGAGAAGGAAAAGGCCTTGCTGATGAAGGTGCCTGTAGGGGTGGTGGCCATCTCCAGGACCTGTCCCCTCTGGTCACACACTGACCACCTGGCCTGCTGTCCTCCTCCTCAGTGGCCTTCCCACGAGTCCCTTGTGAGCAGGGCTGTGTCATTTTCTTCAGCTTCCATAGTTCCCTGGTTGAGTCACCCATGCAGCAGAGTTTACTGGTGGCCATGAGGGAGGGACATCATGACCAGTAACCTTGGTTTCTGCCCCTAAGGATGGTGCAGACTAGTGAGAGAATTGAACTCAGTTAACACGTACTTGGGTGTGCAGGATTCTTAGGGGCCCAAAGACAGAAGGAAAGTCAAGGACAGCTTTCTGGAGGAGGCATCTTCTGAGTTAAGTCCTAAATTAGGCAAGTTGGTGTTGTCTAGGCAGAGAGTAGAGTCTTCCAGTAGAGGTAGTGTCATGAAGACTTGTGCTTGACGGGCAGGGAGCAGGGCTACCAGGCTGAGACCTGAGGCCACCAGGGTAAGGCGGGGAGCAACAGGGGTTGAGTAGAGACATCCCTACGTCCCTACTCGATTGTACTCTGGGAAGATGGCGTGGCTGCTTGGCAGGGGTGTATGTATTTAAAGGGGCCTGAGGAGGGGGTCGATGACAGTGTAGGAAGCAGGCCTGGTGGAGGGGAGTAGAGGGAAGAAGAGTGGCCCTGAGAAGGTCTCAGACCTGGGGACCCAGCGGGGTGCAGCCACAGGCAGCCCATCCAGGAGGAGGTGGAGCAGGGCCCCAGAAGCATGGCCTTGCTGTGAGCAGACTCCTGTGTCCCCGTCTCTCAGAGACAGAAGGCAAGGCCCCGAGCAGTTTCCTGACTTGCCTCTGGCTTGTACAAATAAAAGCAGCACTGGAGGCCTGGAGAGAAGAGCAAAGGGAAATGTCCCAGGCCAGGGACGGGGTGCAGGAAGGCTTGGGTAGAAGGGATGGGGTGGGGTGCTGGAGGAAGGAGAACCCTATGTGATGGCAGCAGAGGACACAAAGGCAGTGTTCTCCCTGTCGCAGCACCGACTGAGAGCTGGCTGTGCCAGGAGCCCTGGGAAGGGATTCACCCTCATCAGGTGACTCATCCTCCCAGAATCCCGAAGCCCACTTGGCGTTGCCCCCATTTTACAGCTGAAGAAGTTAAGGCGCAGAGAGGTTAAGTATTGCCCCAGGCCTTGTAACTCACAGTGGCTGAACCGGGGTGGGACAGGAGGCTGTGCCAGAGCCGCGCTGCCCCTGCCCTGCCCTGCCCCGCCCATCTCTCTTCTTTTGAACCCAACTCCAAGCCTGGTCCTGGGCTTCTCCTGCCGGCCTGCTGTAAGCCTCTGGATTGAGGGCCCTGCTCCTTTACCTTGCCTGGAGGGGGGGTGCTGGGAGCAGGAGAGGAGAGGTGAAGGGCGGTGCTTCTGTCAGGGCGCAGGCCTGGGTGGCCCGCCTCGACAGGAGGCCTGACCATCCCTGTCCTGTCCCTTGCAGTGTGCCTACCTCCAAGCCAGGAACTGCCAGGTGGAAAGCAAGTACCTGGCCGGGCTGCGGAGGCTGCAGGAGGCTGTGGGCCTCCAGGCCGGCAGCTGCTCGGAGCTGCTGGGGCAGCTCATCCAGGAGGCCCTGCAGTGGGAAGCCAGTGCCGCCTCAGCAGCTGGCGTGGAGCTGAGCCCCGTCAGGTGAGCATGGCCGGAGAGGGCGAGGCTGATGTGGGACCCAGGATGCGCCCACCCCCTGCTGCCCTTCTGTCGACTGTGCCCCAGCACCCCACATTCGGGACCTCCTCTGGCTCCTGACGTACGACTGTGAGCACCGCTGAGGAAAGCGGGCTGGGTGGAGGCAGCCCCTCACCAAGGCTGCAGTCACCAATGCAGCTGGCGCTGCCTTCCAGATGTGCTTATCACAGGCAGAAGGAGGGAGGTCTGTGGGCTGTCTCCCCCAGCCAAACCCGTGCTGGGGGCAGTGAATGTGGGTAATTATAGAGAACAGGGTGTGGCTGTGCCAGAGCTCTCTGGAGGCTGAGGAGCCCATGGCAGGAGCCTAGGTTTTGGAGCTAGACTTGGCTTGCTTGCCGTGTGACCTTGGACAGTCACGTTAGCTTCCTGAGCCTTATACTCAGCTTCTATACGGTGTAGGCTAAGACCCCTGCTTTGCAGGATCATTAGGATTGACTGAGATAGTATATATAGGCACATAACAGGAAAAATAAATGCTGAATAATCTAACATCGACAGCAGGTCCCAGATCTAGCCCCTCTGCCTGTCATTGGTACTATCCATCCTGCTGCTTGGGAGAGGTGTGGCTTTGTAGCACCAGTGAGGGGCGCCTTGACCCAAGGCTGCAGGAGTGATTAGAGGGCCCATGTTTGGAGAGAATTAGCTAGTATCGTGATTGCAAGGCCCTGAGTTCAGTTCCCCCGCACCATATAAGCTGGGCATGGTGGCGCATGCCTGTAATCTCAGTACTTAGGAGGCTGAGGCAGAAGGATTGCTGTATGTTTGAGCCAGCCTGGACTACATAGTTTGGGACCAGTCTGGAATACAGAGAGAGACCCTGTCTCGAAAAAAAAAAAAAAAAAAACCAGAATGACGGAGGATGTCCTGGGCATGTGAACCAGGCTCTCCTCAGTTCCCAGTAGTTACAGCAAAGCTCTCACTGGGTCTGTGGGAGGCAGAGCAGTTCTTCCCATTGCGCAGATGAACTAACTTGAGGTTGGGAAAACTGAAGCGGCCTGCTAACAGCTGCATGGCAGCCCTCAGTGGAGCCAGGGCCATCACCTGGCTAGGGTCTTCCCACCCTCTCCCACCCTTCAGCTAGGAAGGTGCTCCTCCCTGCGAAGCGTTACTGACGTGGGCTTTGGTTGGCAGTGAATACGACGAGTATGGCTTCCTGACGGTGCCTGACTATGAAGTCGAAGATCTGAAGTTGCTAGCCAAGATCCAAGCTCTGGAGGTGTGCTCCCACCACCTGCTGACACTCGAGGCCGTGGAGTGGCCTTTGCGGCAGCGCTGGGCTGCCCTGGCTGAGCTCACACCCTCAGCAGAGCTCAAGCAACTGCTGCGAGCAGGAGTACCCCGCGAACACCGGCCACGCGTCTGGAAGTGGCTTATCCACCTCCGCGTCCAGCACCTGCACACCCCGAACTGCTATCAGGAGCTGCTGAGCCGAGGTCAGGCCTGCGAGCACCCTGCCGCCCGCCAGATCGAGCTGGACCTGAACCGGACTTTCCCCAATAACAAGCACTTCACCTGCCCCACCTCCAGCTTCCCCGACAAGCTGCGCCGGGTGCTACTGGCCTTCTCCTGGCAGAATCCCACCATTGGCTACTGCCAAGGCCTGAACAGGTAAGCCACTGCAGCCGTGAGGACCCAGCCTTTGCCTTTCAGACCACTGCTGTGTTTCTCCGGGACCTTCTAGGACTCCAGAGGCATGAGCCCAGGGTACATGAGCTAGGGCTTGGTCAGGGCCTTCGTCCAGGTGCTGCTCCCACAGAACTATAGGGGAGGGTTAGTGCAACCTGACTTGCATATGTACAACTGTCCTTGTTTGGATCGTCTGCTCCAGGGAAGGGAATTTGTAAATGGTACAGAGGAACTGCAGAAGCCAGGGGAGGCAAATGGAGCTGAGGGCCAGCCAGCCCCACAGGGTTCCAGCCCTGCCCAGCTTGCAGCCCCGCCCAGCCCCAGGGTCGGTTGCCGCAGTCAGTCTCCTAGCTGGGCATCATCCTGAGGTGCCTGGCATGCAGCCGCACTCCACAGTGGCCTGGTTGCTAGCTGCCCTCACTCTGCATATTGGTCTCTTCTCTTGGTATACCAGCTTCTGCTCACTCATGCTTTGGACATACATGTTTGAGGTTATCAGAGTAGTGGACACCCCAGGTCTAGAGTCATGAGTCTTTGTCATATCTTCCTATCCAAGTTCTCATTCTCTTAACCCTCTGTCCAGATCAGAAACTCCAAAGAGCTGGGCCCAGTGGCACAGCCCTGTAGAGAAGTGGAGGCCAGACTGTTTCAAGTTTGAGCCCAGCCTGGGCAATCAGGGACTTAGTGAGACCCTGTCTCAAAATCAAAAAATAAGAATGGGCTGGGGATGTAGTACAGGGTGAATACCTGGGGTTCCATCTTTAGTAGCACAAGAAAGGGAAGGAGGGAGGGAAGGAAGGAAGGAAGGAAATGAAGGAAGGAAAGAAGGAAGGAAGGAAGGAATTCTGTAATGGGATCTGCATAGCCCATCCTCAGTTAGACCCCACTTCCAATCCAATCAGCAGGGAAGAAGGATGGGGTAGAATTGGGGCCACATGTCTCATAAGAATACTTCTTCCAAAACTGGGGTAACTCTTCAGGACACCATAGTTATATCATGAGAAACTGCACAGTGTGAGTAGCTTTCAAAGTAAGTTTTGGCTAATTTAAACATACATATAACTTGAGCAAAATCACATAAGCCATTCTGTTCCATTTTCAGAGTAGGTGGTATGTGACATTTATTTAACATAAAGTCAACATTCAGGAGTGTCTTTACTCAAATGTGAATGGTTCCCAAGAGTAGGTATTTTTATTACTCTTATTTCCAACTTAAATGTAGGTGAAATTGAGCATGTGTATATAGTTACTGGGAAGTCACTGTTCCTCTCCAGCAATGATGCCTCTCAATCTATGGCCAGTGGAAGAAACAGTAGGATTTCATGCTACTCTGAATATCTACTATGGTTGATGTCTGCAGACATTTCATTCATTCATTAACAGCTAAGCAAATGCTGGTACACTTCTCATCTGTTTCAGCGTGTTAAAAATCCAAAAGGAACAAAATTCGCAAAACCTCTTTGCAGAGCTTTGAGGGGAGCTGCAAGCTGAGATTAATATAAATAATAATTTTCACATTTCTTGCAAAGGTCAAGTAGGAATAACACGTATTGAGGGTGCTTTATATTTCTGGCATGACTTAATCCTTATAAAAGTCCCATGAATGTCTGGAGGAATAGCACAGAGGTTAGAGAGCTTGCCTGGCAAGCACAAAGCCCTGAGTGCAATTCCCTGGCACCACATAAGCCAAGTGTAGTGGTGCATGCCTGTAATTCCAGCACTTGGAAGGCTGAGGCAAGAGGATTGCCGTTAATTCAAGGACCAGCCTGGATTGGACTACAGAGCAAGACCCAGTCTCAAATAAATAAGTCAAATAAAAACAAAACAAAACAAAAAAACATGATGTGGGCCCTGGTGCCCCATTGAACAGTTGAGTCAAGGTCGGAGAGCCTGGCAGACCTGCCCATCACCTTGCCATGCATGGAACCAGGCCAGCAGCTGACCCTGGACTCTGCCCCACACCTAGTCCTTCCTCATGCTGTGGTGGAGGGAATACTGAGGCTGCCCCTACACCTTTCCTCTAAATCCCTCTCAGGGGTGGGATTAGCCACATACAGGCTGTGGGTCTCCAGAGTGCAATCTGTGTGGAAGGGCCAGGGAGATTCCTGTAGCAGGAAGGCCGTGGAGGTCAGCCTCACAGTGGAAGAGACCCCCACCCCACTGCCCACTGTGCACTCTGTGTGGAGGGAGCACCACCACAGAAGGCTCATGGGAACAACCCAAGAGAGGTGGGAGATGCCCCTTCTAAGGTTTTAAATATCTCTCTGTGTGCTTTTTTTGTTTGTTACTTAAATTTGATATGAGGGGCTGGAGGAATGGCTCAGTGGTCAAAGCACAAGCACTTAGGCAAGTGCTAAGTACCTGAGTTAGATTCCCCAGCACCACATAAGCTGGGCGTGGTGGCACACGCCTGTAATCCCAGAACTCGGGAGACTGAGACAGCAGGATTGCCATGAGTCCAAGGCCAGCCTGGGCTCCATAATGAGTTCAGGACCAGCCTGGGCTACAGAGCAAGACCCTGTCTCAAAAAAAAAAATTATGCAAGCATAGGTAATTGATATCCATGCAAATATTGATACTATTGCTTTAAATAGAAAGTTGTGTGTAATACAGACTGTAGGGGTTTTTTTTGTTGTTGTTGTTGTTGTTTTTTGGTTTGGGTTTTTTGGTGCTGGGATTTGAGCCAGGAGACTTCACACTGAGCAACATCACCAGAACGTTTTTGATTTTGATTTTGAAGCAGGGTCTCAAATTACCCAAGCTGGGCTCGAACTTTTGATCATCCTGCCTGAGCCTCCCAGACTACTGACATTACAGACCTGTGCTGCCTGGCCTGCCGAGTATTCTTTTAAAGGCCCTTGTATCCAAGCTGCAAATCCAAGCGTTAAGACCACTTACACCTGTCTGCTTTGCCATCTAGTGGCGACAGTCAGAATTGCAGATGAGCACCTAGGTAATCATTCCTGCTTCTAAGGCAACAACAAATCTGGCCCGATTAGACTGGCGGATAACATAGTAATGACCTAAAGCTAACATAGAAAAAATTTATTTTTTAAAAAACCTATTTCCCTGTTATAGTAAGTAGAATTCTTTTAAAAATAGTCTGTCCTTCCTCTCAGAGACACACCCATTCCTTTGAAGGCACACCTGGGTCCTATACGGTAGGGATCTAGTTGTAGCCCTGAGCACAGCCCTGGTGAGGTTGGCTTCAGATAACAGACCTTTTAATGAGTGCAAAACTCTTAAATGATGCTGGCAGCTAACTCCTGGACTGGAGACATCCTGAGGCTCTGGTGGATTGGAGTGGGGTTGTGTACAGAGACCGGGACTTGGGGAGTCCTGGATTCTGTTCTGACCCTGCCATCAACTGCCTGTGTAATCTTGAGTCATTCACTTTTATTTTCTGGCACTGGTTTTTTCCCATCGGTGCAATAAGGAATTTGTCCTGACCAGAGACAAGTAGGAGGCAGCTGCCGGGCGCCTATCCTGAGGAAACTTCTGAGGTAGTTTCTAGACTTTGTGGGAAAGAGTGCCATGGTCTGGGGCTGGAGTAATTGCACAGCAGTTAGCAAGGTCATACATTCAATTCCCCAGCACCACATACAGCTGGGCGTAGTGGCCCATGCCTGTAATCCAAGCACTTGAGAGGCTGAGACAAGAGGATTGCTCTGAGTTCAGGGTTAGCTTGGGCTATAGATGGAGACCCTGTCTCAAAAAAAAATGCCATGAGTAATTAGTTATATTTACCCTGGGTAAAGACAAAGCATGTGGCAGTGATCAGTTAATTATGTCTGCCTTGGTCATAGACCAAGTTTCTGAATCGCTTTGTCCTTGCTAGGACAAAATGCCCAACACCCACAACTTAAGGGAGAAAAGATATATTTTAGCTCACAGTTCAGATGTCTCTGTCAGTCTGTGCATGGTCAGTTGGTATCTTAAGTTACTTTCTCATTGCGGGGACAAAATACCTAACATCCACAACTTAGGAAAGATTTATTTTAGGTCACAGTTTCAGAAGGTCTCACCAGTCAGTTCATGGGCAGCCAGCAACGGTGGAGGCCCAGGCAGAGGGTGGAGAGCTGCTGACCCCATTGCACACAGAAACCAAGTGAGGCAGGAGCCAAGTGCGGCAGGTGTCTGGAGTCTCCGGCAAGGCGAGCGCTTTCTAGGGAAGAAGTTTTCTCTTCCTTCCTTTGCTTAGTTCAAGCTGCCAGTTGGGCTGCCCACACCCAAGGTGGGTGCCCCGCCCTCACTTCCTGGCCTACAAGTCAATCCGCACACCTGAAAGCTCTGCCTTGGGGGCCCCCCAGTCTCTCAACAAATTGACAGAATCCTTTCAGGTCGAGCAGGAAGCATCTGCCTCCTCTAGCCAGACCCCACCTCCCAACAGCGTGTTCCATACTTAGCCATTACATCCAAATATATAAGGCTTTTGGGAGGCACTCCAGATCCAAACCTTAGCAGCAGGTAATGGCAGAATGGCCCAATGGAGGGCAGGACTAGTCCTGTCATGGCTAGAAGCAGAGAGAGAGACTGGGAAGTGGCAGGAGAGATAGACCCTCTCAGACCGCATGCACAGTGATTCACTGCTCCTGACCAGACCCCACTTCTTCACAGCATGCAATGCCAACAGATTAATCTGCATTATCAAGTTAACCCCCATAGTAAAATTATTTTCCAAATACGTGAGTCTTTGGGGGGACATTCCAGATTCACACCATAAGTACCCAAAAAGTGGTGACCCATGTACCACAGTCTCCTTCAACACCGTGACCTCAGAAGGTCACCTCCCCCAGCTCTCAGAGGGCAGAGCCTCCTGGTTCCCAGGAGATTGTGACTGTCCCTCTCTTCCATTTTTCTCAGACTCAGGAAAGTTTGTAAGAATGTTTGAGCCAGAGTTGAAATTCTCAAACTCCCGAGGAAGAATGGATTTTTTTTCTTTTGAAATTCAGTCCTCTTTCTAGAAGTCACAAGCCTCAGCAGGGAGCAGTCATGACTCTAGTCTGGTAAGATCCAGAGAAGCAGACCTACCCAGACACTAAAATCTGCCTTAAAAAAAATGGGAATTGAACCTATAGCCTTTACCCCGAGCTACATCCCAAACTTTTTTATTTTTATTTTGAGATGGTCTTACTACGTTGCCAATTTGCTCAGGCTGGGCTTAAACTTGTAATCCTCCTGTAATACTCCTATGGTACAGGGATTGCGCAGGTGTATGGCACTGCATTTGGCTTGAAAAGCCCGGTAAGTCTATAGAGAACTTGTGTGTCTGGTGTTCCCTTCAGGAGCTCTGAGGAACACTGCTGTCCCCCAGCCTCAGTGGTGTACTGTGCCATGCAAAAGCTGCCTATGGCCATGGGACCAGCCTGGGTTAGAGAAGCAAAGGGTCTTGGTACCACCAGATTTCCTGGAGGCTTTACTGAGATAGTGTGGGTCTCAGTCACTTGCTCATTGCTGGGACACAATATCCAATACCCACAACTCAAAATTTATTTTAGCTCACAGTTCAGAGGCCTCACTTTGCTTGTTCATGGCCTACTGACAGTGGTGGAAGGGCATGGTGGAGGGCCTACCTGGAGGACAGCTGTTCACAGTGAGGTAAGACAGGAAGCAGGGAACAGAGAGCAAGCGGGGAGCAAGACATATACCTGCCGACTGCGGCCTCAGTGGTGCACCCCTCCCAACCACGCTTCACTTCTTAACAGCATGTGAAATCAATTATCACTTGATCCAGTTAACCCCCATAAGCCAGTCACCATCCAACTACATGAGACTCTTGGGGGACATTCCAGATCCGAACCATCACAGTGCACATTTTGAGCCTTCAAGGGAACCAGAATGGGACTGGATGTCCAAGCGGAACCCTGGGCTCACCTGATGTGGGAGGCCAGAGGTCTGTGGAGGACGTTTTTGGAAATGTGTTGGATTGGTCCCAGATTCCACCCACAGGAAAGATGGGAGGAGCAGAGACAAAATACTTCTTCCCAGAGCACTTCCTGGCTCAGCCCAATGGCTTCTGTATTTTTTACCCATGATGCCATTCAAATTCATAGTGATATAAGGAGGAGATGCCAAGGAGAAGGGCTGTGTGTGCAGAGCACTGACAGGCAGATGCCAAGCAGTGAGCAGGGCACTGGAGGTCTCTCTTCTCCCTCAGGCAGCCTCATAGCTGTGGGAGGGAGATGTTGCCACCCTCACACTACACACCTAGATCTGGGCCTAGAGAGATTGTATGTGCCAGAGCCTAAGCACATGAAAATGGAGGTGAGGACAGCTAAGTTATAAAGAGCTTATCTCGTGCCAGGCGCTGGGCTGGGCACTGAACGTGTTAACTCCCTTGAGCCGCATAGTTCTGTGATGATCATGAGGAGGCTGAGGCTCAGAAAGATGAGGTGACTTGCCCAGTGTTGCACAGGAAGCACTACGACCAGGATTCACACCCAGGCAACTTGATTCCAAGGCCTTTGCTTTGAAGTAATCCCCACTGCTCTGGCAATCACCCTGATCATCCTTTCCAAGAAAGTGTCGTCACACCCTAGGTGCCAAGAACAGCAGCCTGGCTAAGGCGTGGGGTTGGGCTGGTGCAGGGCTGCAAGGACTCCATGTGAGAAACCAAGGAACCACCTCAAGCCCCTTCCTCCCACACCAGGCTGGCTGCCATTGCCCTGCTGGTCCTGGAGGAGGAGGAGAGTGCCTTCTGGTGCTTGGTGGCCATCGTGGAGAGCATCATGCCCGCTGAATACTATACTAAGACGCTGACAGCATCCCAGGTAAGAAGGCATGGAGGGTACCTCATGGCCATACAGGGCGGTTTCCTGAGTTATTCCTATAAACCAATGAATCTTGGGACAGTGGGACACTCTCAGGCCTCCATTTCTTCTGTCTAGCAGGCCGGTAACCCCTTGGACAGTCTGGTGACTCATGCCAATAGCCATCAAAGGTCTTGTCCACAGGACAGGCTGCTCTTAGTCCAGTGGTGACATCATGTCATTGGAAATGGTGACTTCCTGGGGAGGAAAGGAGGGAAATCTAGTCTCATTTGCCATTTGCCAGTGAAGAGTTTTAGGACACAGGTCAGTAGGATGGGAAATAGCTGGGAGCACAGAGGTGGGGTGCCACTTCCTGCACACACTGCTACAGAAGAGACTTGCTGTCCCCATCTCCTCCCTGCTCCACTGGCCAGCTGTGCGGCCTTGGCACATGACATCACCTCTCAATCCCAAGCTTGCCCGTTATAGAATGGGAATAGGGTTGTTTTGTGGACCTGTTAAGAGGCGTAAATGCAAAATCATTTCAACCCTGCCCTCTCGCTCCCAGTCCCCCTCGCCATTCTTGCTGCATGGGCCCTTTCTGCGTTACAAAGAGAAGCCACTTGCTTACTTCAGTCCTGTCCCCAGGCCTTGCTAGCTCCTATGTGCCACCATAGTTTCCCTCCTTTTCTCTGCCTGACATCTAATGCCAGCTTCTCCCCTGGGCTGCCCAACCAGGGTCGGGTAGGGAAGAGAGTTTAGACAATACAGGTTCAGGTACACATGGAAGAGAGATCAAACCTTCGGAGCTATCAGGCAGTAGGTAAGGATAATGTGACGACTGTACTTGATTGCGTGGGAGGGAAGCCCAGCCTAAGAGTAGCTTCCCTGCGGCATTATTTTCCTTAGAGCATAACAAGATGATATCAGTTCCTTGATGCCATCAGGAATAAGGCCCATTCCAGCTTCCTGCTTGCTATCCCTGGCACGGGCTTTCAACCTCAGGCCATTCGCCTTGTGGTCACAAGAGGACTACACCATCATTCTTTCCGTGGCCATGGCCTAGGCTGAAGCAGAAACACGAAAGGCAGGAGCCGCTCCCCACCCAGCAGATTCTACCTATCCCTGTGATGAGAACTGCCTCTCAGGGCCACCCCTCACCCCTCACCCCTCAGGGCCCAGAGTGAGAAATGTGTCACATTGTGTTTTCATGTCTTTTGTGTGTGTGTGTGGTACTGGAGATCAAGGCCAAGGTCTTTGTACTGAGGTATATCCCCAGCCTGTTTTTTATTTTTGATTTTGAGACAGTCTCTCTCAGTTGCCAAAGCTAGGCTCGAACTTGTCCTCCTACCTCAGCCTTTCAGAGTGCTGGGATTACTGGTCTGTGCCACCAGGCCCAGCTTCCATGTCTTAGTATCTCTGAAATCGAGGTGCCACCAGTGTAAAGGCTGCATTTTTTTTAAATGATGGAGAATTCCCCACATTCAGAAAGTAGAGAAAATAGTATTATATACCTCTATGTGTCCATCACCTAGTTTCTATAATTATAGGCCCAAGAAAACTAGTGACATCACTCTTGCTGTGATTGTCTTGATGTAGTCCTCCAGGCATCATATCAGTACCTCCATGAGGTCCAAAGACATATTAAACCTGGTGAGTTCCTTAGACGCGTGGCTTGTTTCTGGAGGCTGGGGCTGCCAGCTGCTGTCATTAGCCCAGTCTCATGGATCCAGACTTACCTCGGTTTGCAGATGCTGGCAGCTCATGGTCCTTCCCAGGTGGGGCTAGCGTTTTCTTCAGCTTCTGACCTGTCTATGGGGTTTCCAACCTTCCCATGGCCTCCTTTCAATTCCAGGAGCTCTCCTCCCTCTCCTAGCTAAGTTGAACAGGCAGTTTTTAACTACATCTCAGCTTTTTACATGAGCCTGCAAGGAGCCATTGAGCAGTTCTCTTACTCTGCCACCATCTTTCCTGGATGTTTCCAGGTTTTTTGTCTTTGTACCCCTGAACTGGTGAAGAACGAGGTCTTGCTGATCTCTGAGCTTCCCTCAAGGCATCCTCCCACAGCAAGGCACCTGGCTTCTTCCCGGTGCCTGGCCTTTCAGCAACCATGCTGTCCTTTGCTGTAACTCTGCAGGCCCCTCTAGCACAACTAGAAACGTTCTACATGGTTTTGCTCTGCCACCTTCTCCTGACCATCATAGTAGAGCTGGCTGAAAGCAACAAGCGGTACCCACTTGACAACTGAATGTTGAGAGAAATTAGCTCATCATTCTTAATCTCAGTTTCAGGCAGTCGCAGAACATGGACAAAATGCAAACACCTGTTTTGCCAGTATAGTCCAATTCTAGTCCAACTTCCAGTGATCCTTCTTTCAATCTGAAACCTGTTGAGTCTGACCTTTACAATCTGCATTTCTGTTAGCATCCTGGACTTCTGAACTTTGGCCAGACTCCCTCATCAAGCCAGTTTATACTATGCTGAGGCATCTCTAGCTGGCCCCTCCAAACTTTCTCACATTCCTCTAATAAACCTGTCCCAGAGACTTTTAAATTATATGATAAGGTAAAGTCATAGTAATGACCCCACTTCAGGTACCAGTTTCTGTCTTAGTCACTTTCTTGTTGCTGAGACAAATACCTGACACCACAATATAGGGAGGAAAGGTTTATTTTAACTCACAATTCAGACGTTTCAGTCCACTCATACATAGTCAGCTAGCAGTGATGGAGGGCTTGGTGGAATGGCCTGGGCTGCTCATCACACTGTGTTCTGAAGCACGGAGAGACTGGGAAGGAGCTGGGGTCAGGGAGGAGCCACACCCTCAGGGATTCACCACTGTTGACCAGGCCCGACTTCCTAAAGCATGTGAAAAACCATAGATTGACCCACTTGATCCAATTGACCCCCACAATTCAATCACCTTTCAAATACATGAAGCTTTTAGGGGATAGTCCAGATCCAAACCCTAACAGAAGACTAAAGACAAAGCTTCTGTTCTCCCAGGGTCTATGTGCAGCCGACCAGTTTCTCTAAATTGCCAGGAAGAACAGGTTCATGTGGCCAAAGGGGACAAAGACTTGCCCACCCACAGAGAGCTCTGTTGCACAGCCAGCCCAGGCGACTCTGCTCTTTGTGGCCATCAGATGATGTGCTGCTGCCCATCTCCCCAGGTGCTTGGAGCCTCTTGGGCAAGGCAGGCCCCATGCCATAGCTCCAGGATGGCATGTGGACTGGCTACAACTGAAGGGGTAGGGAGGGGGGGGGGTCCACTTCCTGGGGCCACAGGTGACAGGCCTTCTCCCCACCTTCCAGATAGACCAGAGAGTACTCCAGGACCTCCTGTCTGAGAAGCTGCCACGTCTGATGGCCCACCTGGGGCAGCACCACGTGGACGTCTCCCTCATCACCTTCAACTGGTTTCTTGTGGTCTTTGCAGACAGTCTCATCAGTGACATCCTCCTGAGGGTCTGGGATGCTTTCCTGTATGAAGGGACTAAGGTAGAGTGCTTGACTGCCCTGGGCTGGATTCTGCTCCCTTGAGAGTAGAAAGATGGTGTCACTTGACAGGACTGTTGGAGATATCTGAGAACATGGTTTTGTAGACTGTAAAGCAGGTACACATACTAGAAGCAGTGGTAGCTCTGCTTCTGAAGATGTGCCCGACATTTAGGGGATCTCAGAGAGTGGCATGAGTAATAATCAGCGATGCCATCCAGGCCCCTCATTCACTGCCTTCTCTTTAGACTGAGGGCTAGAGCTTGGGTCCAGGCAATGCAACAATATTAACCCTTTTGGGTCCAACAGAGCAAAGCCTCACCTCACCTCACCATGGGAGATGTCCAGAGGGAGAGCCAGGACTCAGACCAAATCCCTTGATTTTAAACTGTGCCCCTCTTGTGATCTCTGGCCTCCCCAACACACCGTGCCTTCAGCCCTCACCCACTGCAGCCTCCCAGGCTCCTCAACTGCTTGGGGTCTCTGTTTATATCCTGGGGATCACTACCTGGTCTCCTATCCCCCTTTTGGGTCCCCATCATGCCCCCAGGTGGTGTTCCGCTATGCCTTGGCCATTTTCAAGTACAACGAGGAGGAAATTCTGCGGCTGCAGGACAGCCTGGAGATCTACCAGTACCTGCGCTTCTTCACCAAGACAATTTGCGACAGCCGGTGAGGCCCTGCCCTCTGCTGCTCTGCCACTCTGCTCCAGCTTCCTGGGACCCAGGCAGGGCATGAGAGCCAGGTAGCCTAGGGGTCTGGGAAGGTCTGCTGTCTCCACGATCCATCTGCAATCTCAGTATGGCAGCCAGGTTCTCCAGCAGCATTCAATTCTTGGCCACTGTCCTCTGCCCCCACAGCCCTAGCTTGCGATACTGGAAGCCATGATTTGAGTTTCTAGAGCAAGCCTGTATCTGCACCAGCAGTTTCTTTACTAGAACATCTCATTGCCATCTCCCCATCACCACCATTTTTTGCCTGGTCAGTTTTAATCATTCTTGAAAACCCAATTCCATATCACCTCCTCCAGGAAGCCTTTCCTGAGCAGCCCCTCCTCCCAGGTCAGATGCCCTTCTGAGCTTCTTCCTGCCTTACTACATGCCTTTCTGGTTTCTAGCAGGAGCTGAGGCTCAGCCCTGCTCAGCCCCATGGGGGGAAGGCTGCTGGGGAAAGCCAAGGAAAGCAGGCTCGCGAGGACACTGCACTGTGGACTGACTGTGCCCTCTTCCAGGAAGCTGATGAACATTGCCTTCAATGACATGAACCCCTTCCCCATGAAACAACTGCGGCAGCTGCGGGCAGCCCACCGGGAGCGGCTGGAGGCTGAGCTGCGGGAGCTGGAGCGGCTGAAGGCCGAGTACCTGGAAAGGCAGGCGGCCCGGGGTGCTACGGAGCCCGAGGGCTGTGCCAGTGAGGATGAGGGGGAAGGTGACACCTGATCTGGCCAATGCCAGTCCCAAAGCCTTTCTCACCTCCGGCTGGCAGTCTCCTAGAGGACGGCCACAGACCAGCCATCCAGAATTCTAGCTCTGTGTGACCTGGACAATCCCCTTCCTTACCTGGACCTCGGCCTCCTTGGCAGGGCTACTGTGAAGCCCCGGTTGGGTTATCTCTTCATGGGCACTGAGCCAGGGACGCTGCCCCATCTCACTGCCCCATAGAAAAGCACTGTAATAGGGCTGGAGGAATGGCTCAGTGATTAAAATACTTGCCTAGCAAGTGCTAAGTACCACAGTTCGATTCCCCAGCACCACATGAGCTGGGCATGGTGGCACACACCTGTAATCCCAGCATTTGGGAGGCTGATACAGGAGGATCGCTGTGAGTCCAAGGCCAGCCTGGGCTCCATAGTGAGTTCAGGACCAGCCTGGGCTACAGAACCCTGTCTCAGAGAAAGAAAGAAAGAAAGAAAGAAAGAAAGAAAGAAAGAAAGAAAGAAAGAAAGAAAGAAAGAAAGAGAAAGAAAGAGAAAAGAAAAAAGAAAGAAAAGCACTGTGATCGGTAGGTAGGCAAGGGTGGGGCTTTATAGAGTCACCTGGAATATCTCTCAGTTATGTTACTATAAAGAAGCATCAATATCGGAAACTGCGCACCAGCTTTGGGAAGTGATTCTCAGTTACCAGTTATTTCTGGCCCAAGGATCTAGGGTATGCCACCACTAGGGCCTCCCAGCTCAAGCCTCTGGCCACCATACCTGTGGGTGTCTGCAGGACCAGCCTCCTCCAGGTTCCCCAGAAGCTGGGCCCTGAGTTGTTGGGGCACCTGTCTGGGTCACAGCTTCCCTTCAGTGCTGGCTGGATCTGCTCCAGGCCATGACACTACCATGGCCAGTTTCCAGAACCTTGCACCTTTCTGCTCACAGCTCACTTGAGGAAATTCCCACAGAAAACCCCTGCTCACCATCATCAGGAACTCAGAATGGGAGTTGGACAAGAAGGCCCAGGTCAGGCTCCCCACTTGCTCGGTGGTTTAGACTTGTCCTGAATTTGCCCCAGGCTGGCCTTAAGCTCATGGCACTCCTCGTGTCTCAGCCTCCTGAGTGCTGAGATTTCAGGCATGTGCCACCATGCCTAGCCAATTTTTAAGTGCTGGGAAATCAAACCAAGGGCCTTGAGCACACCAGGCAAGTGCTCTACCCACTGAGCTACACCTGCGCCCAGGCTCCCCGCTTTTGACCTGGCAGTGCCCATCCTCGGCTTGGAGAAGCAGCATCAGCTTCCTTCTGTGAACCACGCACTCGGAAGGGGACGTCAGAGGTAGTGAGCGTTCCACCCCACCCACATCAGGGCTGGCTGTCATCACTGGGCCGAGCTCAGGGCTGGGCAATTCCAAGTCCTTGGCAGAGACTCCTCACCCTCACCCAGGGCAGGGGTCATACTGTGCCAGTGAATCTGGTGACTCATTTCTCAGTAAACCTGTGGCTGTGCAGCTGGGAGAATGGGCCCTCTAGGTGTGATACGAGGTGGCGTCTCCCAGGGAGCCCTCCTCTCCAGGCGTCTCCGGAGCCGGTGGCACTGCTGTCCATAATCCCAGCTTAGATCCATGGCTCCTGGCTGGAGGGAGATCACCAGGGACCAGACACAGGCCCTTTAGCAGTCCCTCCTGTCCACCTGTCACAAGCATGAATGGAGGTGTTGGTGCCATACCATGTCACGCAGCTCTGAGAGAGCACTTGGAACTCACACACATATATGCACATGCACATGAGTGTGTGTGCGCACACACACACACACACACACAAACACACACACACACACACATACACACACACACACATTTTTACCCAACACCTGGCAGTTCCACAGCTATGGCTTCCCTGAGAACATCCTGCGTCCATCTTCACTGCCTCATTTTTTTTTCTTTTTTCTTTTTTCTTTTTTCTTTCTTTTTTCTTTTTCTTTTTCTTTTCTTTTCTTTTTTTTTTTTTGAGACAGGGTCTGGCTCTGTAGTCCAGGCTGGTCCTGAACTCCAGGTTGACCTCAAACAAATGGTAATCCTGTTGCCTCAGCCTCCCAAGTGCTGGGATTACAGGCATGTGCCACCATGCCCAGCTTATGTGGTGCTGGGAAATTGAGCCCAAGGTCTTGAGCTTACTCGGCAGGTCCTTTAGCCCCTGAACTTTTCCTCCAGCCCCACTGTCCTCTTTATTTTGCTGAACTTTTGCATCTGCGGAGACTCTTTCACCATTGGCTTCCACAAGGTGTGGTGGTAGTGGTGGGCAGCCTCCAGGGTCCTGGCAGTACCTGGCAGTAAGGAGCCACGACATGGGCCATGCAGAAGGGTGAAGCGCGGTAACGCCGGAGCCCAGCACAGGGGAAGTGCACCCAAAGGCAGTGAGTGGTGTTCTCATGAAGCAAACAGCACCAGGGGGGCTGTGGGGACAGCAAGGACCCCGGTGATCCCTCTGACTCCAGCCTCAGGGTCATGTTCCCTCTCCAGGAAAAACAAAAACCTGAGCCAGGCACAGTGGCTGTAATCCCAGCTACTCAGGTGGCTGAGGCAGAAAGATCCCAAACTGAGGCTAGCCTGGGCAACTTAGTAAGACTTTCTCTCCCCTTCTCCATCCTCCTCCTCTGTCCCTCCCACCCCTCTCCCCCTCCTTCCTACCTTCCCTCCATCTGTCCTTTTTTCCTCCATTGTCTCCCTCTTTCCTTCCCTCTCCCTTCTCTCTACTCTGGTTCCTATCTGGCTGTACCATATAATCACCTACATATTTTTCTCCTTTGTTATTCCATCTGTGCAAGAAGTCGGCCCCTGGGGTGCTCTACTACTGAGCTACAATACATCCCCAGTGCTTTTTCCTTTTTGACATGGGGTCTCACTGAGTTGCCACAGCCTCCCTCCCATGGTGTTGGTATTACATGCATGGGCCTAGCTTAAAAAAAAAAAAATGCTGATGCTGGGCTCTGGCTTCTGTGCTCATA
The DNA here is from genome assembly GCA_004027205.1 of Ctenodactylus gundi. NCBI lineage: Eukaryota > Metazoa > Chordata > Mammalia > Rodentia > Ctenodactylidae > Ctenodactylus > Ctenodactylus gundi. The sequence continues at coordinate 64,558 of PVKB01004304.1, read as the reverse complement.
TGCTGTTATGGGGCACAGGCATTCTGATACCCTGGAAGGGTTGGGGACCACAGCCCTGAAGTGGGGAGCCAGGAGAGAAAATGGTCTATTGTGTAGTACCTGCTTACCTTGTCAAGCTCAGGTGACAGACCATTAGACAGGGCTGAGAAGTACATAGCCGTGAGTGGCTGAGCCACGCTCATGCTTGGACCCTGACGGCAGAACCGGGAAGGGCCCTTTCCAGCTCGCCATGCCTTCTCTGGAACCTAGGACACCTCTCCAAGAACCTGGGGAAGGACCCAGCCGAGTCCTGCCGTCCATTCATGGGGCTAGCTGACAAAGGAAAACGGAGGAATATCTTGCAAATTGTTGTTGCAAGCTGGAATTGTAGCCCTGTCCCCCTCGTCAGAGGTGCAGGAGAGCGGGTCACCTATTTCAGAGAGGATGTGACAGGGACAGGAGGCTGAGCCTCTGCTGCTGCTGCTGCTGCTCAGAGGGAGCCAGCCCACCCTCCCCTCCCCTTCCTGGAGGACATCTGGGGCCCACCCCTGGTGTCGGGTTCCTGGCCCTGCACCACAGCTGTCTCCCTTCCCCAGGGGCTGTTGCCTTCCAGGGCTGGAGGATCAGATCCCTCACAGCCCCACCTTCCTACCTCAGGGACTGGGACTTCATGCCTCAAACAGCCTCCCCCGACCTTCGACCCTCAGCCGGCTGAGACCAGACCCAGATCTACAGAAGAAAAGAGAGTTACCCCAAAATCTCCCCAGAGAATAAAGGGATGAGTGGAAGGAAAGGAAGGGCCCCCACAGAACCCAGAACGGGAGGTGTACACTCACTTCCACAGACACCATGTTCAAGGGTTCAATCCCCGACTCAGACTCTTCCCCCAAGCACTGTCTTCCCATTCTTGCTTAGTTCTCTCCCCTGTGGACACAGGCTATATCAAACAGAGCTCCAGGTGGGGCAGAGATGGAGAACTTGAAACACACACACTCACACAGACACACTCCTGTGCTAGAACTCAGGACAGGCCACACAAGCTCGCCATGTTGATGTTGCTACCTAGGAAGGAACACTGGAAAGTGCCGGCAGGTGGCCCAGTTCTGAAACCAGGCGTGCGGGGAGGTGTTCTCACTAGGCTGGCTAGGTCATGGGCTGGCTGGGGCCTTAGTTTCCCCATTATCAGGGGCACCCTTCTACATCTGGCCAGGATTTGGGGAGGAAAGTGGCAGAGAGTACTCTCCCCCATCCATACACATGCCTCCCCCAAGCACCCCGGGGAGGGTTCCAGGCAGGGTCTGTTGCAGAGGCCTCTGCACTGGCTTTTGGGTCCACATGCCGTGGGCCCCAGAGGTCCCTGTCGGATCAGCCTTTCCCCCAACAGTCCCAGCTATCAACCACAAGACACTGGTGGGGTAGATGCTTATGTAAGACCTGGAGAGTGCATCCACAGGGCATGCAGGAAGCGGGGCCTGGCCTAAGTGGGCAGATAATGGATGGCAGGGTAAGGGGGAAGAGGGAGTGTAGCCCTAGGATGAGTGCAAGGTAGGAGGCCCTGCAGGATGGAGAGGAGGGCACCGAGACACTGGCCTAAGCCCTGAATGGATTGAAACATTCAGATGGTGGTTTGAGAAGGATTCGGGCACCTCCCAGCGACTCCAGGTGTAGTTCAAGTAAAAATAGCTTGTCACTGTGAGTACATGGAGTCCCCACACATTCCAACTGTGTCCATATGCTATTTTGAATCTTCAAATGTCCAACTGTTGCACTCTGGTACCTGGCATTACATAGTCAGCCTTTCTACAGTCTGGCTTCAAGCGGCCTGGCTCAATGCTCAGGGTGGCAGCAAGGGCCTTGAAGGACAGGCAGGGAGGCCCACCAGCCCAGGCAAGGGAACAGCCCCGTGAACTGTGTTCAGAAACTGGCAGTTCGAAGATCACCAAGAGCCCCAAGTACTTAGCTACTCTGACTTTGAATTTTCTTATCCATGAAATAGGGGTAAAAGCAGGCTTGGTGCCAGAGGCTATAACCCCAGCACTTTGGGAGGCTGAGACAGGAGGATCACTAGTTAGACCCTAGCCTGAGTAATTCAGCAACAGTGAAACCCTATCTCAGTCAAAAATAAAAATGGTATGGAGATGTAGCTTCTTGTGAAGGCCCTGGGCTCCATCTCTACTACGAAAGGAGAAAGGTAATAATGGCTAGGCAAAAGAATTGGAAGGATCATATATGACATATGTAAGGCAGCACACGGTACGTCCTCTTATGCACTCAGCAGGCAATCCTGAGTGCCTACTATGTGCCGGGCATGGTTCCAGGACCACAGCTACACCACTGCACCAAACCAAGCCACACAGCGAAGAGCTACGAGCTTGAGCGCTGCGCCACGTAGGGACGAGTTCCTATCAGCAGTGTGATGATAAGCAGGGCGCATGGCCTCTGTGCCTCAGCTTCCCTGTGTGCAACAGCGTGTGCGAAGCGCACACGGGCTTAGAACAGCGCTCGGCTCGGCAAGCCTTAGGTGCGGTGTTAAGGTCAGGGCCTCCCATCTGCACCCCACTGCCGAGCAGCCGGGCAGCAGCTCCCCATCTCGGAGGGGAAGGGCGTCCGCCCCGCCGCTCGGCTGCCTTCCCGGGGAGCCCGGCAGCCCCTCGCCGCCAGGCGTGGGAGCGCGGCCGCGGCAGGCTCTGCGCGCGCACGGGCCGGCCCGGATCTTCTGAGGGCCTGGAACGGCTTCGGAGGCCGACGCGACTCCCGAGTACCTGCCACGACCAGGGAAGCTGGGGCTGCGGGAGGTCCCATCCCTCGCCCCACGACACGCGGCGAGGGCAGCAGGACGTGGAGCCGGGCGGGTCTGGGTCCCAGCCTCCGCCAATCACTGCGGCGTGTGCGCGCCCGAGACCCGCCCCGGGGCCGGGGGCGCGGGGGGAGCGGGCCAGCGCGAACCGCGGCGAGACAGGGGCGGGGCCGGGCCGGGCGGCCCCACCCACCGCCCCTCCCGCCGGCCTAGGGGTGGCGGCGGCGCCGCGGCGGCGAGTCGGCGGGCGGCGCGCAGCGCGGAGCCGGAGCGGACCCGCCGCCACCTGAGCGGCGCTCAGCAAGGTAGGGCGGCCCGCGCCACCCGCAGTGCCCACGCGGGCTTCGCGATGGGGGCCGGGCGGGACGAGCCCGCAGCACCCCGGCTGCAGCTCCTGCGGAGGGTGGGATGCTGGCTCGGGTTGGGGGCCTTGCGGGGCGCGGAGACCTGGTTTCCAGCCGCTCCTGCGTGACCTTGCACAAAGCCTTGCGCCTCTCCGGGCCTCAGTTTCTCCATCGGGTTAGCGGGAGAAACTGAGTTGCCGGGAGCAGCCGCCGCAAGGTGCGGGCTCCCGACGGCTCCGGCCCGCATGGGCACTGTGCGCGCTGCCTGCCCCTCCCGCCCGCCCTGAGGCGGCTCGCGCTGGGCGCGGCCACCTGGCCCCACCAGACCGCGGTGTTTTCTGGTGCCCATGTAGTCACCTCCCTCACTTGACTGGGTGACCTCCGGGGCTCAGTCGGCCGGTATGGGAAGCCGTTGGAGGGAAGAGGCCATCCTACTTCCCTGCTGATCGCCCCCGGGCGCGCGGGTGGGGCAGGCAGTCCTCCCGTCCAGACCGGCCTTGTCCTCTGGGGCCGGGGCAGCAGTGAGCTGGAGGTGGCTGGATCCTCAGTCACAGTCCAGCCCAACAGACCCAGAGGCATTTAGGAAATCGCGTCCCCATCCAGGCCCTAACCAGCTGCTGGAGCCCAGTTTTTCATCCTTGCCCGGTGGGACAGTGCCGATTCGGCCACACCTGCCGGCAGAGGGGTGGCAGCACAAGGAGGCTGTGCCGGGTGGGGTTATGTGGAACAGAGCGCGCCTCTGAGATTGTCCTTCCACGCTGTCTGGGTACAGATGACCGCTGGCATCTAGCCCAGCGCCTTGTAAGAGCCCTCCCACCCCACCCAAGATCTTTGCCGCTCTCCCTATGGGACTCCCAGCAAACAGAGCTGGGGTCTGCTTCTCAGTCCCTACCGGTCCGCTGATCCTGCTGAGGGCCGTGGCTCCTGTCCCCTCTCAGTGGCAGTGCTCAGGGACCCTCGCCTGTTCTCTCCCGCAGGCTGCACAGCCCAGGAAGAGAGCAGTGTCTCTGGCCAGAGCTGCAGGGTACGGGGAAGGGTTGGGAGCTGAGGTGTCTGCCTCAGAGCAGGTGGCTCTGAGCACGGCCCTGTGCGGCTCAGAGCCCACCTGTGGTCAACACTGGAGCGTGTCCCTAGCTTCCTGTACCTCTCTTGCGTGTGGAGTAAGAGGCGCCCCTGCCAGGCCCTTTCTGCCCTGTTCCTCTTCCCCGGACACCTGCCCCATTGAGGGATAGTCTGTGGGGATCCTCAGCCCCCTTATAGCCTGGCCCTCCCGCAGGAGCTTTCCTGTGGCCCTAAGACAAGAGGGGTTCCGAGGAGGTGGCGAGCTCTGTACTCATGCCGAGGCTGATGGGCATTTGTGGAGGTGATGGGGTCCTGGGACTGAAGCAGTGACGGTGACCTCGCCCTATGGAGCTGGATTGTGAATGAATGTTATTATCCCCTCATTAAGGCCGACTAAGTGTACGTGCTGTCTCCTGAGCCTAGTGCTAACACCCGGGCTAAGTGCTACCCAGGTCCCTGTCATCTCTAGGCATAATCTGAGCCCCGTGTTCTTGTTTGGCAGGCTGGAGCCATTTTGGCCTGATTTAGAAGCATGGCAAGTTCTGTTTACTAAAAAGACAAATCCAAACTAATACTTTTTAAATGTCTGGTGGAATTATGGGCTATCTGAACTGAAAGGGTCTTAAACCCCTGCAGCACCTTTCGTATACAGAGAAGGATCTTTTCCCAGAGGGGATGTGACTGGCTAAAGGCCCTCACCAAACCAGCCAAGTCCAGGGATCCTTATCCCAAGTACAGTGTTTTTTTTTAAATAAACACATATCATATAATAACTAGAAGGTCTTTTTAATAAAATTATCAAAAGTAAACATAAGAGAATAAGATTCTGTGTTGGCAAGGCTATGGGGACTCGCCCACGCTATTTCCTTCTGCAGAGTGATCTGGCAGCCTGTTCCTCAAGTCCGTGAGAGTGCCCCTACCTGCCCTTTGCACCTGTCTTCTACTTTAGGGACTTTATCCTATGGAAGTAAGGTGGGGGCGGGTAATGCTGTTACTTCCGGGGAGTTTTCTTATAGTGAAGATGCACTCAGTGTGTTGTCTCAAGCTTTCTAAAAATTTTATTTGAAAATACAGCTTACTAAGCCAGGCGTGGTGGCAACATGCCTGTAATCCCAGCACTTGGGAGGCTGAGGCAGGAAGATTGTGTTGACTTTGAGGCCAGCTTGAGCTCCGCAGTAAGTTCAGAACCATCCTGGATTTCCAAGCAAGACCCTGTCCCAAAACAAAACAAAAACAAAAAAAGAAAAAGAAAAGAAAGTGCAGTTTACAAAGTAGTGACACTCAAGCTTACAGTACTGGGGTCTGGTCAGCGTAGAAGCAGTGTAATCTAGAAGCAAGCCATGGGACTGAATTCAGCAGTCAAGGGTTCCAGGATGGACTGTCCCTCAGCCCCGCTGTGTGCCTTTGGGTCAGTCTTTTCCCCTGTCTGGGCTTCAGTTTCCCCCTCTGTGAAATGGGCATAAGCTCAGCAGTGGCTGCGTTCATTTCAGCCCTGGCTAGGTTTAGGAAGTATCTGTGACAAAGCCTTTTATTGGAAGGAGCAGTAAGCATCGTGACAACCAAAGATGGTCCCAGCCTCCGTTCCCATACTAAATGAATTTCCTTAGAGATGACAGCCAGCTCTACCACCACCCCCACCAAGAGGTGTCAGCCTTAAACTTGTGCTATTTGCACATGGCCTGAACCTGGATTGCTGTAGAACTTGGTGCATTTTTTATCCTGGGGCACCCAAAATAATGCAGCAGGGCCTCCGTTATTTCCAGTCTACAGTTGGAGCTCACAACAGGTAGGAGGTACATTCCATTTCAGTTGCCAACTCCTGCACCAGGGCCTGAAGTGCCTCCTGGGGACCTGCGTAGCACTATGGAAGCATTTCAGGTTAAAGCACATGAAACAGCCAATATCCGATTCTTTTTTTTTTTTTTTTTTTTTTTTTTTACTTACAGAAAAATAGCAATTTAATTTGGTGCAGGCTAAGTGGAAAAAGATGTCATTAACGAAGTAATTACAGTTTCTTAGTGTAATGGAGAGATAAGCTGAGTGGGGTAGGGACTAGTAAGGTGTGATTATGAGCTTGAGAAGTCCAGGGGGAGGGGCATGGGCGCCTGCCTCAGTCAGAGAAGATGATGATGATGGCCACTGGTCCCTGAGTACTTCCCACCTACTTGCTTCTGATCTAGGGGCTTGCACCACTCCTCAATCCTTCTTCATTTGTTGCCACTTAGCCAGTGTTTAGTAAGCACCTCCAATGTGCTAGGTATTTTCCAGGTATAAGCAGGTGGTAAACAGGACAGATCTGCCCTGAAGGATCTCACAGCCAGATAGGGAGAAATGGCAGGCAGTTGAGAACAGAAGATTGGTGAGGTCCTGTTGGGGGTATGCAAAGAGGGCTTTTGCTCTTTTCAATGGGTCAGGCCCTGGAGTGAGGAGGATGGGCCTGGACAGCCTCCAGCCCCAGCAGGGTGGAGTATCTGCTGAGCTGGATGCGAGGGGAGAGGTGGGTGGTCCAGGCTGGAGAAACATAAAGAGGAGGAAGCTCCAAGAAATCTAAGATTTCATGTACCTTACCCATCTAGTCTTTATAAAACCTATAGGGTAGATACTATTACGATTATTCCTATTTTCAGTGGGTTACGTGTAAATTGCATCTCAGTGAAGTTAACTTACAAAGAAAATACCCTTACTTTTTTATTATAAATACTTGATGATAATAGGTAATTTTAGAAACAAGGAAACAAAAAGTAAATCTCCTTTATCTCCTATTCTCATCCTAGATAATCAATAGAGACATTGTAGTGTGTTTATTTTCAGTCTGTCTCTTGCTGCTACTCCACTTTGCAGATGAGGACACTGAGGCCCAGAAAGCTGGCCAGCTTGCCCCTGGGGCATACGTGAGCACCCAGGTCTCCTGCCTCTGGTGTCCAAGATCTTAGTCACTGTGTTCTGCTGCCTGTAGGCAAATCCTAGAATGTTGTAGTTGACGGGTTCCATTAAGACACTCCTCATCTGCCACCCACAGCCCAGTGTCAGTCGTGGGGAAGGTGAGGCCCAGAGGAGGACACGTGCCCAGCATCTGTCAGCAGGCAGGCAGGCGCAGATACGTGGGTCCGACGGAATCAGGAGCTGAGGGCTTGTGCAGGGTTGGTAGAACAGATAACTTCCAGACTGACCTCCGCCCCGGAGTTTGCAGGGGTTTGTCAAATGGCATGACCTTGCCCCAGGGAGCGCTGAGGCCCACAGGGCAGTCTAGGTTTCCTAGGCCCAAGAGCTGCAGGCCTATGGCAGCTCCAGTGGGAGGGTCAGAGTCGTGGGAGAGCCTGGGCTTTTGCTCAGGCTGCAGTCCCCTGCCAGTTGTCCCCTGTCCCCTGACTGTGCACTTCCTTCTGGCCCTGGTGCCGGCAGACTCCTGGGACCTGCTGCTGCCAGGGATGCAGCCTTGGTTTCTAGCCTTAGCTCAGCCTTTGATGGCCCTAGGCCAGAGTCTTTCCTGCCCGCTTGCAAAGTGGTATCATAATGTCACCAGCTCTGCCTGAAGAGAGATGTGCATGCAGATGCTTGCTCAGGGTGTGGCAGGTGGAGTGCTCAATGAATGGGCGATGTCTCTTACTACTGCTGCTGCCCCAGGGTGTTAGCCTGGCTGGCAAATTTAGCCCACCACAAACAGGGCTCCAGGCAAGCTTCCGTCATGGACCAGGTTGGGCCCAGCCAGGGCAGGAAATGAAAATGAACCTTAGGCAGAGGCTTGGAGTAAGAGAGCAGAAAAGGGACCCAGCAGGGTGAAGGACCCACACCTCTAAGGAAGGAGACCTGGCTCCACCACTCTCCTGCTTGGTAGGCAAGTCTTATCCCTTGCTTATGTCCCAGGATCCTCATCAAAAACATAGGGAGATCACCCCAGCTGATCACCCCAACAGTCCTGCACTGAGATTGGTCTCTGCCCAGGGAGCATAGAGGTAGGTGCGCCAGACTGTCACAGACTCAGGGGATGACAGCTGCTAGAGCATCTGGTCAGGTAGATGGCCACTGGAAGCTGTGGGCCCGCTCTGAGAGCCTCCAGCTCATCCTAACAGTGTATGGTGTGTGGGAAGGGTCCTTGGAGGAAGTGGTGCCTGCTGGGTAGTTCCTGGGATTTGGAACCAGCCACCCACGAAGGGAGGAATATGGGCAGACATTGAATAAATCTCTCCACCTCACTACATTTGCTTCTCTCTATATAAAATGGGGATAATAAATAGCTACTCTGCTTGATTTACCAGGTTGGTGTAGGGCTCAAAACCCGGACAGAGGGTATGGAAGCGCCTCTTAAACCGTGATGTGCCAGGAACCTGCTGGTTGTTGTTCGCGGAGCCCCTGGCAGGGCAGGGAGGTGAATATCAGGCCAACATCTGAGGTCAGAGAGTCTGTTGTGAAAGGTCTACAGTCAGCCCACAGTGACAGGGACAAGCAGCCGCCACTAACCACACACCCTTTGATTTAAGAGCTAAAGAGGATTTCAGCACCAGGGTGTGGTTTCACTTAAAGGGGACCCTGCAGGCAGCTGTGACCCACTGGCAAATTACAGCCTTGAGTGGACTAGGCACTGCGTTCACAGACACCATCAGGCCCTGAGCCCTGGTGGACTCAGGGCTCTGGTCAGGCCTCGAAGAATCAGTGAAGAGGACACAGGCACTTGCCAGACAAAGAGGGAAGCCCCATGGGCCATCATGTGGGCCAGTGTGCACAGAGAGAGGAAAGCAGGCAGAAAAGCTCAGGGTGTGTTGTGAGCTCATTTGGATTTGAATGTGATAAAAGACTTTATCTTTACACACATAAATGTAGTCAAATATTCAAACAGGTTAATATTGAGTTGGTGATCAGGAGGTGGTAAAATTATGTTTCCTTTAGTCTTGTCTATGTGTTTTGAATTTTTAAACCACAGTAGATGTTTTATTTCTGTAAAGATTTGGTGACATGTGTATATATGTAATATAGGTTGCAACAAATTATAAGGTAGGTCACATTATAATCAGGACTGATGTCAGTGGGCTGGAGGGAGAGGAAGGCACCCAGAGCAAAGGACTGCAGGCCTGGATGACACCCTGGTGCTGGTCTTCCAGAGCACTGGGAGCGGTGGCCAGGGATGGCTGGAAGAGAGGGCTCTGGGGGTCTCAGCAGGGAATCACAGGGCTCTTCTCCAGACAGGACTCGGGGTTTAGGAGGCTGCAGACAGTGAGCACTGTGACCAGACAGTCTGAAGCCAGGGCTCTGGAGCATTAAGGGCACCGGTGCAGAGGCAGAAGGCGAGTGTCCCGCTGGTGTTGGGGCCCCTCGGTGGGCCAGGACAGCGTGGGCAGATTCAGGCTGGGGAGGTCCTGAGCCCGCAGGCTCCACCCAGGAGGTGGCAGGGACCCAGGGTGAGGCCACACCCCTGAGGGCCCCTGGCTCTCCCCATGCGTGTTCTTGGTCTTTGGCCCCTGGGACTCTCAGGCTTGCCAACCTCTCTGCAGAGGAGGTGAAGAACCGAAGACACTGCTATTTGTCACCGAAGGCGTGTGTTATAATCCATTAAGAAGGACAGATGGCAGACAGTTGAGGTTGTGCATCACATCCAGTTTCAGAGTTGCTCAGTGGTAAAGCCGTGCGTTTTGGAACTGTGAGACACGGCAGACCCCATCTAGACTTTTAGCGTGTGTTTACACATTTAGTTCTCATAGCAGCCTCAAAGCTAGATATTCTTGTCCTGTTTTTACAAGTGAGGGAAGAGAGGTCAAGAGAGGGTAAGTAACTTTCACAGAGTCACAGAGACAGCAAGGGGTAAAGCTGGGGATTTGAACCTCCTCTTGCTGGGTTCCACCTCTTTTTCCTCGTTCGTACCGCACAAAGAAAATGTCCTGAATCCTGACCCATGGGAAGAGGAGAAGGTTCACCCTGCAGAGTGGGTGTGCGCCAGTTCAGAAACACTCCAAGGAATTAGTCCTCCAGCACCGGGTGCTGTGAGCTGCGGGACCAGCTGATTGCGACCGGAAGGAGCTCTGGCTGGTCAGTAGCTTCATCCTCACTAGGACCATTCCCACGGGTGGCTTGGCTGGTGGCCTGCCCTGGAGAAAGGCCACAGAGATCCACCCCGTTCACAGAATCCTGGAGTCTCGCCCAGGTGGGCCCATTCATTCATTCCCTAAAATGCGATTTTTCAATTTAAGTTTCTGAATAGGACTTTTGTTCATGGATGGATTGCTTTCTACATGTGAAGCACAAGCCCTGATGTTAGAGCAGAAGGAAACAGACCCAGGCCCTGCCCTCCCCGGCCCACAGGCCAGAGAGACACGGGCGGTCACTTCCCAGCCCCACCGAACCTGAGGAAGGGGCCGGCAGAAGAGAGGGTGTGAAGAAAGTGCAGAGTACGCCCCGCCGGGTCTGAGGGAGAACTTTCGAGCTGAGTTGTAGAAGATGAGTAGGGGGTGAGCAGATAAGGGCAGAGGGTAGGGCACACCAGGCAGAGAAACAAGCTGCGCGAAGGCCCTGAGGCTGGGTGAAATGGGCCTTCGAGGAATTAGAAGCGCCTCATGCGTGTGCAGCCCAGATCCCCGGGCAAGGCGAGGCTGGAGAGGAGTGTGATGCTCAGATTTGCATAATTTGAAAAGATCAGGGGCAAGATGGTTGGTGGCTGAGTCTGAAATGACTAAATGAGAGGGTTGGCTATAGTAGGAGCAGAGATAGGAGGATGGTCGGAGAGATGTGCTGGACGTGGGTCCCGAGAGCAGGATTGATGATGGGTCAGCTGGGGGTGCCAGGATAAGGAGCCTTTCCCAGGGCTGATGTGCCGGGGACGGCGCGCTACGAGGACAGAGCCTCGTCCTGTTGGCCTCTCCCGTCCCTGGCGGGTTTGAGCCTGCTGTCCCGCCTCATGCAGTGTTGGAGTTTGCGGGGTGATACAGAAAGCAGCCTGTGGTGTGTGTGTGAGAACAAGCCAGTGGCCCGGGAATGGGCACGCACAGCCTGTGGTGGTTGTGTGACCCAGAGCGTCCTTGCTACAGCTGTTACGATCCTGGGGTGAGCAGGGGTCTGGAGTATGGCCTTTGTTTAATGGATTTTATCACCCTGAAAAGGGGAGAGGTGTCTAGTTGTGGGTCTGAGGCTGTGTTTGCCGGTCTACCACAGACGCTGGAAATCTGCTAGCTCCGTCTGGCAGGTGACGGAGGCTAGAGATGGGGCCATGTGGTTAGGTCAACCTGAGGGTACTTAGCGGATAGAGAGCATTTGTCCACCATGACTGGGTGAGAGTTTTCCTTCCCTTACAGCATCAACACCCTCTGTCTGTGTCCTCGTGGTCTCCCCAGGAGCCTCCAGCAAGGGTGTGTCAGTTGCTCACGGGGTGCAGGCAGATTGTGCCCGGTGCATGCAAGGTGAGTTCCATGCCCCTCACCTTGTAGGTGTGGTTATGCTGACACCTCCCCAGTCTGGGTGTCAGGCAGCCATGTCCCATGTGGTTCAGAAGTCTCCGGGAAGAGGGCGAGACACTCTGAGGACTTCTTTACACCTTGATCTGTTTATTAAATTATTAAATTGGCAGGTTTTCCTAATTTTTTAATGTGATCGATGAACCTAGGTGGATCCAGATAATCGATCCAGGTCAAATTATTATAGGAACTACTAGTAAGTGTCCTCCAAATTGACAAGTGGTTTTAAAAGATTCTGTCTGGAAAACCAGGTTAGTGGGGGTTCTTCATGTCAATACGTGTAAAGAACATGGGAGAATTGACGCTGGGTTTCTAACCTGGTCACTTCACTGATCACCAGACAAGGGAAAATACATTGATAAGCTAGTACAGTCAGGCAAGACGTCAGCCCAAGATTAGCTTTTTAATTTGTGAACCCTGGACCTGGTGGCTCAGGACCGTAAAACAGCACTCCTGGAAGCTGAGGCAGGAGTATGGCACGTTCAAGGCCAACCTTGGCAACTTAACAACTTTGTCAAAATCAAAAGTAAAAATGGGCTGCCATGTAGCTACATGCAAAAGGCCTGGTTTGGATCCTCCATGCTGCAAGTAAGTAAATTAGTTAATAATAATAATTTGGAGGTACTTTTTTTTTTTAGTTTTGTGACAGAGTCCCACTAAACTGCCAAGGTTGGCCATGAGCCTTCAGCCTTCAGCTTTCCACATAACACGCACCACCGCCCCTGGCTTGGGGCTGGAGTAGGGGAGGTACTCCCTAAGCTACAAATTGAAGCCTGGATAGTGATGTGCACGTGTTTGTTTTGTTTGTGTTTGGTTGGTTGGTTGGTTTTTTCTGGTCCTAAGGATGAAACCCAAGCTGTTCACACTGGGTTACCTCCCCCAGCCTATTTTTATTTTATTTGTATTTGAGGCAGGGTCTCACTAAGTCGCTAGGCTTCCCAGGCTGGACTCACACTCACAATCCTCCTGCCTCTGCCTCCCCAGGTGCTGAGATTCCAGGCCTGTCACTGGACCCAGCCCACAGGCTGTGTTTTCAGGCTACTGAGTGTTACCTGCACATGGCGCAAAGGCAAGCTTGCTTGTTTTTCTCCCTTTGGAAGGAATGGATGATGAAGAAAGCTTGATCCCTACTGCTTTGATCTCTTAGTCCCTTCTTGGGGCCGCCACCACCGCAACCACGGTCAGGCTTTGTTCTTACGGGGTGTGGCGCCTTCTTTTTTCTATCCGTTCCCTTAGCTGCTTCTGGCCCACAGAACCCAGTACGAGGCTGTCTTCAGCTGGGGACTTGAGAGTCAAGTGTGGAGGTGACGTGCTATGGTTCACCAGACACAGCCAGGGGGCCACTGGGGCTCCGCAGGCCTTCCTGGCAGAAGAAACCCTGAATCCGTCTGCTCTCCTGAGGCTCAGGAGCCTCATCTTTCCTGCCTAACCTACTCTCAGGAGAAACACAGCTCACCTTTCAAAGGTCTGCGCCCCATGAGGGCCCTGATAGGGTGAGTGACCCCCAACCTCGTATTATATGAGGAGGCTTTTCTTCCTGCCCAGCCATCCTTGGAATTTGTCCCTCCACAAACAAGTTTTCACTGTTACTTACAGCAATATAGATAAGGACAAAGTATGTGGTACAGTATCCAGGCACAGGATGAAAGGAAACTTTGTTCTGTGTCTTAGAGGACTCCCAGACTGCAAGGCCCGAGGCTGGAATCCTGTTTCTGGCTCTGCCCTGTTTGGCCGGCCCTGGGCATATTGGCTCAGTTTCCCCTTCTGCACTCCGCCATCTCTTGGGGTCTGGTCAGGGCTACTGCTGTTCTCAGATGTGGAGCCTGGATCCTTTTGGAGGCCTGCTCTCCTGAGTGATTCTTAGCTCCCAAGGAGGGCCTGGTTTGGTCTGGCTGAGACATAGATCAGGTGAGAAATGAAGACAGTGTGGAGCATCATGGGAAGGCAACCAAAGTGGAGAGGAGATAGGAAACTGAGTCACACCAGAAACTTGCCAGCCTATGGCAGAGCCATCCCAGGGACCTGAGGTCCGGGACACCAGGTCTGTGCCAGGCTTTTACTCGGACAGAAGCGATGGGTATGATTGGTGGGCTCCAGGGTAGGCATGAGGTAGTGGGCAAACTGGAGAAGGGAGAAAGGCCAACAGCTGAGCTGTGTGTGTCACCAGCAAGTGGTTTGGTGCAAGGCAAAGCCCTCAGCCTATTTTAGTGGAAAGATGTGGAGAGGGCTGGGAGCTGGGCTGGGGCCACCTGGGGCCTGAGCCTGGCAATGTTGGGGTATCGCATCTGCTTCTTGGTCTCAGATGTAACGTAAAGATCACTTAAGAGCAAGGTCAGTGGGTCTGGCTAAAAATTAGATCCGATGAGAGTTGGAGCTTTAGGTTCTAAGTCAGCGCTGAAGGGTGCAGGTAGGCAGGACGCTGTCTGCGTTGTCATCTATATCAGAGCTTTGGTGCCCCTTTAGTAAAGATGATTTTCCCAGCCCTACTCCTCGATCCTCAACTTGTGCTGCTTCCTGAAAAAGAAAGGGATAGCGGACACTAGGTGCCCTAGTTTAATCTGTAAGTCAAGTTCAAAGTTCATATTCAAGCCCAGTACAGTAGTACACACCTGTAATCCCAGGCTGGGCAGTCTAGTGAGACGTTGTCTCAGGGTGAAAAAGAAGGGCTGGGATTGTAACTCAGTGGTTCAGTGCTGGCCTAGCAGGTACCAGGCTCTGGGTTCTGAGGAACAAGCCAGCCATATTCATTTTTGCTAAATGTTTATTTCAATCTGTTAATACAAAAAATACTTAGGATCATAATAAGCAATGAAAGTCACCATTATTTACTGATTTTGAACTTAGTAAAACATGTACATAGCTTAAGTTGACCCAGAGCTAGATAGAGTTCCTAGTGTTTGGCAGATGTTGACGTTCACTATAGCAAATGGGAACACCAGACACAGGCTGTGTGTGCAAAGGCCCACGTTTGAGTCCCAGCAGTCAGGTCCTGACCATGTTCCTTTGCAGTGTCCATGCCCATGCCCTTTGGCGGAATCATACCATGTCATAAACAACTCCTGTGCTTTGTCCTCCGTTCTCTCTCAGAACTTCCCTGTCAGGGGAGTAACAGGCAGGGGGCTTACCTCATGTTTTGGCTTGGCCACTGGAGCTGGGTCCATCCTTCACCAGGAGAGGGGACGTCAGGGGGAAAAGCCACTCCTCTTCCTGAGCCTGGAGGAAGGTCACTCAGGCTTGTCCTCCGAGGATTCCAGTCACCTGGGGAACTGGTGAGACTCCTTACCCTGGGGCCTCTCTGGCTCAGGCTTTGGAAGCCAGGAGTGGGAGAGTGAGGGCAAACAGCCGGGGACCAACCTGCTGCACGCACTGCCTCTAAAAACCACCTCAGGAGCCAGCTCCAGGCCAAGGCCAGGAAGAGCTACCCATGGGAGCTTCCCAGGCAGGCAGGTGGCAGAGGATGACCAGGGCACAGGGAAGCAAGGCCGGTACCTCGTGCCACTGTTTTCCTGCTTTGCTTATTTTTAGTCTTCGTATTGTGGTAAACTATATACAGCAAAATCTATCATTTTTAAGTATGCAGTTTTGTGGCATCAACTATGTGCCCACTGTCATGGGCCCCTCATTACCATGACTTTTAATTTTGGGGAGCTGGAGGAGTAGCACAGTGGTTAGAGCACTTGCCTAGTAAATGCCAGACCCTGAGTTTGATTCCCCAGAACTGCATAAGCCAGGCATGGTGGTACACGCTGTAATCTCAATACTCTGGAGGCTGAGGCAGGAGAATTGCTATGGGTGTGAGGCGAGCCTGGGCTACGTACTAGTTTGAGACCAGCCTGGACTACAGAGTGAGCCCTTTCTCAAAAATAAATGAATTCACAGCAGAGAATTCACGTTCTCTATTATTCTGTTTTTGCTTACACATGTTAATGAAAAGTGTGTATTTGGTGCTAAAAGCCTTACCAAACAGGACCATAGTAGGAGGCTAACATGTAACCCTCCCCAGGCCAGGCACCGCTCATAGGCATTTTCAGCAAATAAACTCATTGAACCCTTATAACTCCCCCATAAGGTACATTCTTTCATCGACCCAGTTTACGGATGAGGAAACGGAAGCACAGATGTTTAATGTAAATTCTCAAGTGCCTCTCTAGTCCTAGCTGGGCCTGTTGCTTACTGCTCTTTATTGAGAAATCACTGAGGCTTAACACCCCGCTGAGCTGCTTGCCTGTCTCCCTTCAGGCCTGTGAGGGGCGGATGCCACGTCTTGGAGATGCGTGTGAGTTGGTATCTGGTGTTTGAGGTCTGCATCTTCACCTGAATGGAAGCGATGGCACGATGGCACATGAGGTTCTTTTCACGCCCAGCTCCAGTTAGCTGGAGGGTTCTGTGGAGCCTGGGCAGAGGAGGGGAGGCACCCAGTCCTTGAGTGGGGCCTGTTGAGAAGAGCACCTAAAAAAATAGCAAGCAAGCCAAGGATCACAGCCCTGAGGACACCCGGATTTAGGAAGAGGTTTCTGGAGCATTTGAGGTCTGGATTGGGTGTTCAGCTGCTTGCTGGTGGCATAAGCCCCCAAAAGCGATGCTTTTGAGTGCTACTGGTCGCATCCATGAAATGGAGACAGTCCCCCCCACTCGGGGACACGTGGGAGGAGTAAATTGAGTGGTGCTCCGAAGGGCTTTGCAGATCAGCAGCAGAGCTCTGCAGCAGTGGTTCACCCAGGGTGGTCCTGGGGCCAGTTGCTTCTTGGCCATCTGGGAACTTGTCAGAAAGGCAGATTCTCAGGTCCTGCCCGGACCTGCTGCATCAGAAATGCGGGTGAGGCTCACGGTCTGTGGGTGGTAATCATCCTCCCAGGAGCCTGATGCTCTGTCAAACATAAATGAGGTGCTGTCACCTCCGCTGGCAACCAGACTTGGAGCAGAATTACCTCCTCCCCACGTCTTTCGTTCTACTTTTCATCCCATAAATTCTGACTGCCGGCCCCTGCGCCATGAGGGGAAGAAGCAGCTTGCCCCCTGCCCTCCGTGGCCTGCAGGCCTAGCCTGTGTGCAGGGATGCTCACGGCAGAAGGTGCCCGCGCCTCCTCTCCTCTCAGCTGTGCAGCCCTGTCTGGGGAATTGATTAAGGATAAGCAGCAGCATTTATCTCCATGGTAATAAGCAGGTGAAAGAGAAACAAGAAAGAATCTCCCATCATCCTCCTGTGTGTGGAGCTGAGTGAAGCAATGAGTTGTTGGGCTTTCTACCATCTGTCTGCAGGAATCGGCAGACCCTCGGCCCTATTTGGGGACTCTCTAGTCAATGGGCATTTACACTCTTTCCCTCCTCAGTCCCACCAAGGAGGCCCTCAGCATCCTCACAGGGCTCTATCCAATCAATCATCTGCTGTACTTCCAGACCATGGGAGCCGGGCATGAAACAAAACCCACTTGTTACTTCTTCCTTAGGTACCAGGCCAAAGTTGAGGAAAGAAAATCTTTTCCCATGCCAAATGTTCTAGCTTCCTTAGGGCAAAGGCAAAACCCACTTCAGTTCTGACCCTATTACATTTCCAGTTACAAAACTTGGTGACTCTCTGTTGACTCCAGTGCCACCCCCCAGACCAGTGTTCAGAGCCCTTGCCCAGTGCCCTGTCCAGCTGCAGCCCTCACAGTCCTACACCTGCCTAACAACCAGCTCCCCACCCTCTCCCAAGAGGCTGCAAGCTCCTGGCTCCATCGAGGCATGCCGTGAGTGGACAGCCAGGATTGCTTAGTGCAGCACCTTCTGCCTGGGTGGCTTCCCTTCCCTTCTCTGTTGGGCTTGTTTCACTCCGTCTTTAAGGAAGTGTCCTTCCAGATCCCCTCCCTGGTCCACAAATCACCGTCCCCTGCTGCAGGTTGAAGTTCTGGGGGTGTACCCTGGGCATTGAGCTTGCTGGTTCCTGTGGACCTCTTCCACCAACTGAGCACCCGTCAATCTGACCCTGTCTGCATCCTCCTTATCTCTGTCCCATAGTCCCCAGCATGACACTAGGTTCAGAGATGGCACTTAATGATGTTAGTGGTCTGACTGTGGACCACAGGGTGAGGGCTGACTTGTGGTTCCTGGGAGGACCCACTAACAACGGAAGACAGACCCCAAGGCTCAGCCTGAAGCCGTTCTCTCTTCCTGGGTCTCCATGCCCCTCTTTGTCAGGATGCTGTGGTCCAGAGGCTGGTCAGGGAGCAATAAATGGAACCTTCCAGTTTTCAGCTTCTTGGTGGTGTCTGGGAAAAACTCCGGTGACCCTTGATACCCCAGACTCCCATGTAAGGGGCTTGTGGACCCACAGACCTATGTGGAGCTTTAGTCAGGGCTTGATTTGGGTAGCAGACACTTCGTTCTGTGCCTCCATACCGTTAAGCAGGAGTGGACCAGCCCTCTGAGGACCAGGCAGCTGACAGACACACACTCAGAGCCCTCCCAGGTGGGGGACTGCAGAGGCCTTGGTGCATTGTTCTGTCAGGTGAGCAGGGAGGGGTATTACCATTGTATGGATGGAAAACCAGAGAGGGGATGAGACTTGTCGCAGAGTATAGTGATGTCAGAATGAGAACTCCTCAGCCCGCCCAGCCTCTCCCTATCCCCAGCGCCTAGAGGCCAGGAGGAAGACAAGGGGAGAGAGATTGTGTGGGTGAGGCTCAAGCCAGGAGTCAGGCTGGCCTGCCCTACGTACTGGTGGGTCTGTGAGCGGGCAGATCCGAGGAGAGGGCCTCTGGGTTTGACAGTCCTGGGATGGGTGGAGGAAGGGAAGGAAGCCCTGACCTCTGAGCTCTGCTTTGTGCCAGGTAACTTGCTCCTTATTCCTCCTGCACATCTATGTGGTGACTATTACGATTCCATCTTAAGACATGGTCCGCAGCCTCCGCCTTGCATGTTGACCGTCTGCCAGGCCATTGTTCTGGGCTTGGGCACTTGGCAGTTCAAAAGATGGGCCGTTTCAGTGTGGGACTCAAAGGCTGGGCTGCATCGGCGTGGCAGTTTTCGGTCTTGCTTGTCTTATCCATTTCATCTTGAATTTCTGGAAGGCAAAAAAAGACATGCATACTGCTGTGCAGAGACAATTGGAGGTGTCTTGAACCGGCTACCTCTCTCCTGCCTCCCCACATTTGAGGGTGGGGCCTTGGAGGATAGGAGGCCCAGTAGAGGGGATTCTGTCGGAGCTCAGCCCAGGAGGCAGGAGAGAGGAAAGGGCACCCTTAGCCCAGCTCTGTGCCAACCAAAGGCGAGAGGAATGTGAACAGAGATGGGGGTCTGGGTGAGCAGGGTACTCGGTGGGAGAGCAGACAAACAGTCTGGCTCCGATGGCAGGTGTGACAGTGAGCACAGGGGGTGTGGAATGTGAGGCCTCACAACACCAGTTCGGAAGAGGATTATATTCTGAGGACAGAGAGGACCCAGGATAGTGCTTACAGGAAGTGACAGGCCAGAATGGGAATCAAGAGAGGAGGCCTGGCCATGTTAGCAGAGAAACTAACTCCCAGGAGAGCAGCTGCAGGCCCGAGGGCTATCTCTGCAGGTGCCTGCTCAGGGACGGGGCTCTGGGCAGTGTCAGATGTGGGAGGAGGCGCCCTCTGGCCTAATCACATCAGGAAGAAAGAAGCCTGTTCTTGGCTGCTGTCTGACTCAATCTGCACTTCCTGTGGGCCTGCAGCGGGGCATCTGCCAGACCAGAAGGACAGAGGGCTGGAGGAAGGGAGGCTGGGCAGAGTCAGGAGGGCAACGCAGAGAGACTGGCCTGGGACCAGACTGTTTTCATTTGTGGGGCGCAGGATGCCTCTGCCTGGGCAGTGATCTTCAAGGCACCACAGGGTCCCCAGCAGTCACTCTTCTTCCCTCTCTCCTGCCTGAGCTGCTCAGGGGCAATCCCAAAGGCCTGCCCACCCTCCATGCCTTAACCAGCCCCCTGGGTCTCCTGGTTACAAACCAAGCAGCCGCTGTCTCCACCTCAGAAAACTACACAAAGCCACCACCTGCTTGACCAGCAGGGCAGAGCTTGTCAGCTTTCAGCCCAGGTGCGTTGTCCCGCATCCCCATGTGAGCGCTGGTGGTTGGAGTGTTCGTGGGACATTTTTTTTTTTTTTTTTTTTTTTAGTGGCTGCTTTATACTTTCTCAGTTGGAATTTTTTTTCAACCCAGGTCCTCAAGCTGTTGGGCCCTCAGCACACACTGGCCATACTCTAAATCAGATCTCAGATCTGAGTGTCCCATAAATGCCGAGACCACGACAGTCTTACTCAGTAACATTTATTGAGCACTGAGCAGGTGTCACTTCTGTGCTAAGGTGGTTATCTAGTTCAGCTGCCAGGGCAGCCCTGGGGTCAGTGTGGGCTCCGCTCCCATCATCTCAGCCCCATGTTCAGCTCAGGTATGCGATCTTGAGCAGTTACTGTAACCTCTGTGAGTGCCTTGGTTTCCTCTCCTGTAAAAATGGGGTGAATATAACTCTCATGGGAATGTCATGAGGTTGAGTTTGTTCATGGAACAGTCTTGGCTCACAGAGGCAGTACAGTGGTAGCTAATCTTTGAACCTGTTATCATTGTCTGGTGAGACTGGTGAGGAGACACAAGCATTAACTAGCTTGCCAAAAGTCACAGTGGTAGGAGGTGGCAGCCTGGCAAGAGGTGGGGGTCCCCCAGAACCAGAAGAACCTGTTTAGAGTTGCACAGGACCCCAAGGCACTCCTGGCTGTGAAGCCCTGGAACATGTGGCTAGTGCGACCGAGGAGCCCGATCTTACATTTTGTTAAATTTTAATTAGTTTTAATTTTAGAAGTCATGTGGGTCTCGAGGCTTCTGTGGCAGACAGAGCAGGTTGAAGCCAGGATGGCCACCGCGTGCTCTACTCTGGCGTCCTTGCTTCAGTGGTTTATGATGGAAATGTAAAAACATACAAATTAAACACTGTAATGAGGAGACCTCTGGAGCCTGTTGCGTCTCTGTTCTTCCTACTCACTGTCCACACTCCAGCCAGGCTATTTTTTTAAATTTTATTTCATCCTTATTCTTTTTATTAGTATGTATTTGCAATATCCAACAGGTAACATTCAACTTGAATTGGTACACATCCATGTAGCATGGCTTTCGCTTTTACTTCCCACCTTCTCCCCCTCTCCCCATCCTTCTCCCTCTCCACAAATCGAGGTCCCTGTCTCCCACCGTAGCTCTTGTTTGGCTCTTTTGCTCATTTACACTTTGGGGTTCTCATATTAAAGAGACCATGCAACATTTAAGCTTTTCTGTCTCATTTCACTCAGCATAATGGTCTAAAGGACATTTGTCTTCCTACAAATGTCACACAGGTATCTTTCTTTATGGCAGAATCATATTCCATTTTGTATCTACGCCACCTTTTCTTTACCCATTGTCTTAGTGACTTTTTTGTTGTTGTGACAAAATACGCGACATGCGCAAATTAGGGGAGACAGAGTTTATTTGGGCTCACGATTTCAGAAGGTCTCAGGCCATTCGTGGGCAGCTGGCGATGGTGATGTCGCACATCCAGTAGAGGTGGATGTGGAGTCAGCTTCTCACATCATTGTGAACAGGAAGCCAAGTCCCAGAAGGAAGAGAGGAGGTAGGATAGACTCTTCCAAGTCCTGTCCCAGTGATTCGCCCCTTCTGGGTCCAGCCTCAGTGTTATGCCCCTTCCAGGTCACATGCAGAGTGATGAGCCTCACAGCTGTAATCTGCAGCAGGCCCCTAATCCACTACATGCCTGTAATCTATAATCTACCACACATCTGTCTTCCACCACACACTTAAAATCCACTACATGCCTATATTCCACTCTTCCAGACCAGACTTCTGTCTCCTAATAGCACATGGTGCCAAAGGCAATCCATAACATCCAAATACATGAGACTTTTGGGGGCCATTCCAGATCCAAATCATAATGCCCATTGGTCTGTTGATGGACGTACCAGCAGCTTCCACAATTTAGCTGTTGTGAGTTGTGCTTCTATAAACATGAGTATGCGTGTATCACTCTTGTATGATGATTTTAACTCTTTTGGAAAGATGCCCACAGGAGAATCAAATGGAACATCTGTTTTCAGTTTTTTGAGGACTCTTCATACTGATTTCCGTAATGGTTGTACAGGTTTACAATGTAGAAGTGTTCACTTTTCCCCACAACCTCATCATTTATTGCTTTTGAGTTCTTGATCCCAACCATTGTTACTGGGATAAGATGGAATATCAATGTTTAAATTTGCATTTCTGTGATGACTAAAATCTCTGAGGTAATATTGCCTTATATGTACATGCTGCCTCTTGTTTATCTACTTATCTCTGGAGGGATACCTTGATTGCTTCCTTGTTTCAGGTATTGTAAGCAGTCCCATTAACATGGGTGTATAGACATTAGTTTAAGTGGTAGATCATATGGTGATTCTGTTTTTAATTTTTTGAAATTTTCCCGGTTGCTGTACCATCTTACATTCCCTCCAACAGTGTGTTAGGGTTCCAGTTTTTCCACCTTTTCATCAGCACTTGTGATTTTGTTTTTGTGATTGTAAATATCCCAATTGATACAATGAGCTATCACATTGTGTTTCATTTGCATTTTCTTAGTGGCTAGAGATGTAGCATATTTTCACATGCTCAGTGGCTATTAGTATACACATATATACCCACAGATATATATGGTTTGGGGGGTTTTGTGTAGTTTTGTTGTTGTTGTGAGTTTTTTGCTTGTTTTTTACAGTACTGGGGATTGAACCCACAGCCTTCACACACAGCTACATCCACAGCCCTTTCGATTTTACCATGTAGAGGCAAGGTCTTCCTTGCTAAATTGCCCAGGCAGGATTGGTGGCCCTCCTACGTTAGCCTCCCCAGGTGCTGGGATTACAAGCGTGTGCTGCAATGTGCAAATTAGTACGTCTTTCTGGAGAAATATCTCAAGTCTTTTGCCATTTTCTTAATTGGAGTTTTTGAGTTGAGTTTTAGAAGACCTGTATATATTCTGTGTATCAATCCTTTACCGTCTGGACGTGCAGGTACTGTCCTCATTCTATAGTTTGCCTTTTCATCCTGTTGTTAGTGTTTTTGATGCACAAAACTGTTAATTTTTATAAAATCCATTATTTTATACTTTGCTGCTTGTGCTTTTGGTCTCATCTCTAAGAAATTGTTGTCAAATTCAATGTCATAAGGCCTTTTATGTTTTCTAGGAGTTTTCTAGTTGTAGCTCTTATATTTAGCTGTCTCTCTCTCTCTCTCTCTCTCTCTCTCTCTCTCTGTGTGTGTGTGTGTGTGAGTGAGTGGTTTTTTTCAAGGTGTGCTAAGCTATATCCCCTCACCATTCTTATTTTATTTTGAGTGAGGGGCACAGGAAGTTGTCTAGAAGGTGGTTTCATACTTGCGATCCTCTGCCTTAGCCTTCTGTGTGGCTCGGATTCCATGTGTCAACTATGATGCCAGGCTTCTCTGGACCATTTTGCGTTAATGTTAGAAACCAAATAATTTGACATGTAGCGTTTCCTGGTTTTAATGTTCTCCCAATTGCGACTTTGTGGATATTGACCATGTTTTCTTGTATCCTCTGTGGGTAGTTATATGCAAAGAGTAGGTCAATGCCTGGGACTTTCCCAGTTGTAGCACTGAAAGTCCCTTACCCCAGGGACCTTTCCCCAGTCCCAGGCAGACCAGGACATCTGGTCAGCCTGCTTCCATACAGCTGTGTGTTGCCTTTTTTTCTTTCTCTACCTCTCTCTATCTCCTCTCTTCCCACCCCCCCTTCCTGAGGATTGAACCCAGGAGTTATATCTCTACCCTTTTTATTGTTTTATTCTGGGATGGGCTCTTGCTCAATTGTCCCAGCTGGCCTGTAATGTGCAGTCCTCCTGCCTCAGCCTCCAAGCAGCTGGAATTACAGGGGCTTTTTGCTTTGAAGGAAGAAGACTAGCCTAGTAGGTCAGGGCCCCGAAATCCCAGCTTCCTGGATCTCCACTGTGTCACTTTAGATCGTGGCTGGCCTGGGGAAGGCAAAAATAAACACACCTTGTGCCAGGAAGTTGTGGTTTAAATCGGGGCCCAGATTGACAGAGACCAGTTTCAGATGAAAGCTTCACCCTCGCCCACAGGTAGAAGTAGCAGAGATTTGTGGTTTCTTCCCTCTTCCTTGTGGGAAAGTAAGGCTCTGTGAGAAATGTACACTCCTCAGAGCTCACAGAGAAGGAAAATGGCTAGGGACACGGCCTGAGCTGGTGTCTTCCTGGCCTTAGTTCCAGGCCAGCTGTCCCACTGTGTCTGAGGTGACAGAGGGTGCTGTTAAGGATTCTGGATGAACTGGGAGATTTACAATCAAGTTTGCGGTCAAGGTCTGGATGAAGATAAACTGTGATGAGTAATAGTTGGCCAGGAAATGGAGTCCAGGTGAGGAGCCTGTACCTGACTAGCTTTTCACTGTGCTAATTGTGTTAAGTTATAGTCTTTGTAGATCACTTTCAAATAGAGCATTCTTTACTTTTGCTAACAATAATCTCTTTTCCTTTTTTAAAACATTGGGTGACATGTGGTTCTAATTTCCCTCTACTAACCACACGAGGAAATCTACATATCATGGTCCAAGCATGCAGACGCTCCCTGGAGGCCCCAACATGGGCGGCTTTCTGTGCCCAGAAGAGGGAGAAAATGTCAAATGTTAGATGTGGAACCAGAAACTTGTGGGCCCAACCCACAGAACCCCCAAACAGCTGAGGAGAGTGTGGTGATGGAGGAGTGTGGTGATGGAGACACTGAAATGACCTCCCAGGACTCACTCATTTCAGAGAACTCAGTCCACTTCATTAGGGGAAGCAAATATATATATATATATATATATATGGCAAGAGGAGGGTCTTAAAGTCCAGGCAAGGTTCCATCCATCCAGTCATTTCAGAGAAATAGAATTATAGCCTTATATGGAAGTCCTGGAAACTCAGTGTGCTAAGTTCAGGTGTTCCAGATGTGAGCCAAATAGGCTTGTGTCCAACCCGACCCCTCGACACAAACTTATAGAGGGACAGCTGTAGCCGGCAGTGCCAGATTCCTACGTTCCCACAAGTTCAAACACCAAATCAGGTAACTTCATTCTTCCCTCAGGCCACACACACAGTGTAACTAATGAATAATCCTTTCCTCGGCTTGGGCCACACCCAGCACAGGTTTGGTTTCAGCCACCTTCAAGCTAACCCTTGTCCTGCAGTGATGTTAGGGTGAGGCCACAGGGAGGGGCCTTTGGGAACCAGCAGGAAACTCTCTCTCTCTCTCTCTCTCTCTCTCTCTCTCTTGCTCAGCCTTCCTCGTCTCTCTCTCCTTACTACCAACAGTATCTGTCAGAGCGGGTTGCGGGTTTTGGCACAGAAGACGACTCAGGCCCCCGTGCCCGCTGCTCATACCAATATGATTTTAGAATATTGGCATGTCCTGCAACGCAGTTTTTCCATCACTAAATGGGGCTAGCAATCACCGCCTCCCTCTTAGGAGAGTGTAAGGGATGGGACAGGCCCCGTGCCGCTCCACGGGCAAGCATTAAGAAATAAATTCAATGCAATGTTAAAACCAGGGCTAGCTAAGTCTTTTGGGGAAGGCAGGGAATTCAGTCGGAGCCTAATCCCGTGGCAGAGAGTATGCACGGGGTAGCGGTGACAGGGTGCATGCCCTTCCTCCGTGAGAGGCCTGCAGAGGCGGCCAGGGCAAGCCCCCTCAGTCCTCACTGACACGCAAGTACCTGCTTGTGGGGAAAGTGAAGCGCCTCCTCTCAGAATTGCTGAGTCATAAAAGTCACGGGCACGCACTCCGAGAGCACCCCAGAACTCTGGTGAGTGCAGTGTTCATGCACAGGTGTGTATGCACGGGCCTCCACGCGGGCACACTTGCGCCGGTGTATGTAGGCACACTCTCGCACCATGCATGAAGGGAGAAATTAGAGGGACCCCGCCAGGAGCCGCCCCGCCCCCCGTTCCGTCATTTTCCTCCCCTGGCGGCTGAGCCGGTAGAACCCTGGCAGTGGGGGGGGCGGGCTGGGGTGCGGCAGGAGGGCGCAGATGTTCGGGCTGCTCCGCATGGCCGTTCGCTGGCCTCACCCACGGAGGGGGCCACTGTGCAGAGCGGGCCACTCTGCTCTGCGCTCTTACTTTGCTTCTGTGTCGGGTAGGGGTGACGACGGTATGGTACCGACACGACCATCCCCTTGGGTCGAAGATGAGCCTCAGGGGTGTAATGGGTATGCAGGTGTTGTGGTCATCGTGGGTGTGGTCCATAGGAACCTGGCGCTGGAGACTCCAGGGACAGAGCGCAGTCTATCCCGCAGCTCTGCTGTTCACCAGCTGTGCGAGCTACTTGCTTGCCTGATGCCCCGCGTCGTCATAGGGAGCCGGGTGGCACCCACCTGCTGTGTTTATACGGAGCTTGGAGTGGTGCCTAGCACATGGTAAGCACTCACACCCCGTGAGCTCTCGCTGTCATGGAGGCGCCCGCGCTGCAGGAGAGGTGTCACCAGGGCCTTCTACCGTCCTGGGGCAGGAGCAAGCCGCAGGGTGTCCCCGGTGCGCACCACGTTGTGAAGAGAGGGGCCGGGAGGACCACTGGGGCCGCAGCTGTTGGGGGCAGTAGGTCATGCTGACTGGCAGCGGGCCCTGGCCCTGGGGCCCCACAGCCTGGCACACGCACTCAGCTGCCACGTCTGGGTGATCGCATCCCCTTGACATTGAATCAGCACGTCCTCACCGCCCCCCCCCCCCCCCCCCCCCCCCCCCCCCCCCCCCCCCCCGCCCCTGCCTCACTGCCGCGCTTCAGCCCAGGTGGCGTGGCCTGTCTCCTGCTCCTGCGTTTCTTCTCCTCAGCGGAGTCCACCTAAAAGTGAAGGTTGGTCCTCCAGTCCTCTGCTTAAAGCACCCAGGAGCTCCCCATTTCCCAAAGAGCCCGTGTTTCCCGAGCGGGTGTGGCCATACCAAGCACAGGCCGCTATTGGCTCTCCCCAGGGCTGGACTTGTAATGAGGCAGTGTATTGGTCAGGATGGGAAGGCTGTGTCATGTGACAAATAAGCTGTCTCAGCTCTGCACTCTGTTGCTTTCTCTGTCACGCTTAATGTCGTTGGAGAGCTCCTCTGCTCCACATGGTCCTCAGACACCTGCCGTCTGAAATGTTTGCCCTTCTCGTCCCTTCTGCCAGCAAAAAGGCTCTAAAGGGTGACCAGCATACCTTATATGCTGTGACCTGGAAGTGACCACCTAACTTCCTCCTATGATCCATTGACCAAAACAAACACCATGGCTGCCTAATCCGTGAGGGAACTGGGCCAAGTGAGCGTCGCCGGCGATAACACACAGCTGTGCTCGCCGCTGCCCAAGGTGAGGCGGGAGCAGGTGCCCAAGGCAGCGGCCGCTGACCTGCCCCTTCTTCGCACACGCAGGCTAGGCCCAGGAGAGCGCCTCAGCTGCCGCCTACCTGCGAAGGCCTGTGGAGGGCATTGTCCTTTCTCTTCCTTTCTAGGAGGACCTCTGGCTCCATTTTCTCAGGACCCAGTGCAGAGAAAAACTACTTCTTAGCAAGTGGTGGCCTTTAGTTAGCTACCAAATAGTGATTCTGTCTTTATGCCCCTCATCAAACTGATCACAGGGAGTTCACACCCATATCTGAGGTCCAGTCTCCTCCACATGAAGGGCCTGGCAATAGAGTACAGCTTAAGTCCCTTGTATGTTGGGTGATTCACTTTTACCTGCATTTTCCCTATTTCTATTCCTTTGGCCGTGGCTTTTCCATTTCCTTCTGTTTTGTGTTCTTTTGGTTCCTGTAAGTGAGGGTCAGATGGACTTTAATTAGTCAGCCCATCCCTGCATTCTCTGCAGCTTCCTGTAGCTCTGGTGAACATCGCAGGGTTTGGCAGAGCTCCCGAAAGGAGACTTTGATGTTTCTTCGCCATTCAAAGTAGACCTGCCCTTGCAGTGCCGTGAGATCATACACCCCAGGTCAGGGTCCTGACCACCATGACATGCCTGAGGTCACACAGTCTGATCCTGTGCCTAGGACTGAGCACAGAGGAGAAACTTCCTGGTTGGCCACCTAGGCGGGCAGGCAACTTCTTTGTCCTGCCCAGTGTGGGGCCTGGCACTCAGGAGGTGAGTCCTGGCGCCACTCTCTGAATCAGGTCACACAGTACCAGGACTCAGGCAACAGGGCGTGGTGGTGGTAGGGGAGCAGAGAGCGAGATCGCTGATACTTTGTAGATCTAAGAAGACTCCTTGAAGGAGGCGGCTTGGGAGCAGGGGAAGGGACAAATTTGGATGTGGAGAAGGAAGAGGGGATAGGAGGGGAAGAACAAGCTAAGTAGCGGGAAAGGCAACGAGCAGGAGCCTGGAGACTGGAAGCGTGAGGGCAGGTGCACAGAAACTGAAAGGTCTGTTCAGGGTTAGTGAGCGATCACGAAACTTGGACTGTGAAGTGAGACCCAACCTGAAGGCCTTGAATGTGGCACTAAGGAGTTTGACCTTGATAGTGTGTGATGGCAAGGGTGTAAGAGATAAGGTAAGGGTAGTAAGGATCAACGAGCTAAGTCTGGTGTCTGGATGTGTCCCTTTGGCCAAGAAGAGAACCCATATTCTGGATTTAGTCAGTGCTGAGGGAGCTCCCACGAGCCAGTCACAATGTGGCCCAGCTCACCCTTTCAAGTCACTCGCCCTTTTTCACTCCTACTACTCTATTTGTAGGGGTGTGTGTGTGTGTGTGCGTGTGTGTGTGTGTGTGTGTGTGTGTGTGTGTGTGTGTGTGTGATACGTTTTTCTTCTTTTCTTTTAACTATCTCCCTGCTAACCAGAATAAACCATATGTGATTCCCCAAACATTCCGTTTGCTGTGATCTTGGGGCCTTTGCTCAGGCCCTACCAACTGCAGGGGACAACTTTTCGGGTCTTGCTTGTCCTGCCTTTATGGCTGAGGCCTACTCATCCTTCCAGTCAAGTTCCTGTTTCAGCTCCTCTGAGAAGTCCTCCCCAGCTGCCACGCACACGCCCCACTGCTGCCCGTATGCTACATCTCTGTGGCACCTGTGGCCGGTTCTCCCTTCTTAGCCTCACCCAAGAGACTCTTCCTTCTTTTGAGAGCGGGGCTCAGGCCAACTGCCTCCATGCTGCTGGTGCCTGACCCCAAGCCTGGATGCAGCAATGCTCGGTAAATACCGAGGGAACACTTACTAACTAGATGAAGAATGAAGGACGCTTAAGATGCTTATGTGACAATATGATAAGCTCTGCTAATCCAAAAACTCAGAGTCTCAAATGCTCTGAAATCTGAAACTTTGTAAATACCCACATGAATTCACAATTAGAAAATTCCACATCTGACCTCGTGTGACAAATCAGAGTGAAATTGCAGGTGCACTAAAAACATTGTATGAAGTTGCTATCACATATGAACCAAACACAAGGGAATTTTGTGTTTAGACTTGAGAATTACCCCCCAAGAGATCGCATTATATATATGGAGATAGTTCAGAATCCGAGAAAATCCAAACTTGGAAACACTTGTGGTCCCACATATTTTGGAAAGGAGTGCTCCATTGAGGTGGTAGGAACTGTGACTGTCAATCAAGGATCTACCATATGCTGAAAGAATCGAAATATGTCACCGAATTTTGTTCTTGTGACAAATCGATGGCACAGATACTTTTGATATCCCATTTGATAAACAAGAAAACTGAGGCTCCAGAGGTCAAGTTACTGCCTATCCGATGGAATTGGAAACCAGGCCCATTAGCTTCAGAGGACACAATTACCTGCTTATTTGGGCTAGGGGGCTGCGTTGCCTGGTGTGGTGGGTAATGGAGAAATGTGGTGAGTTCTCTATGGTTTCTTGGCCTTCCTGTTCCCACTTGAGATGGAAAGTCTTAACACATCAGCACACTGGTCAGTGGTGATCATGCACCCCCTCCCCCACTTATCTCACTGGGCACAGAGACATACTGCATTTGTAGCCAATGTACTTGGTACACACTTGGTTACCTTCCACAACATGTCACTGTCTATGGGGCACTGACCGCTGGTCTGGTTTTGCCCACTTCTGTATGCTCAAGGTGAGATCTTCATGTTTTCTTCAGGCAGAATAGTGAGCCTCATGCTTTCTGTTCCATTTGTCTCCCACAGATGTCATGGCACCCCCAGTACCGGAGCTCCAAGTTCCGCCACGTCTTTGGCAAGCCAGCCAGCAAGGAGAACTGCTACGACTCAGTGCCCATCACCAGCAGTGTGCATGACCATCACTTCTGTGCCGTGAACCCCCACTTCATTGCCGTCGTCACTGAGTGTGCTGGTGGTGGGGCCTTCCTTGTCATCCCCCTGCACCAGGTAAGGAGACCTGGTCATTCCCAGGCCCAGATGGTTTTCTGAAGACACCTGGGACGGAGGTTGAAGTAGAAAGAGACTGAGTTTCTATCCCGGATGCTATTCAGGTCTTAGCCACATCTGTCCCGCGTGTGTGACCTCAGCAAAGTCATTTCACTTCACTGAGCCTTGGTTTCCTTGGGGAAAGTGTGCTCATCTTGGGGTTTTACCTTCTGGCAGCCAGCCTGTCTCTCCTAGGACCTCCTCTCCTCCCTACAGAACAATTCTGCAAGTTAATTCACTCCTGAATAAAATATAGTTTTTAATGCCTTCCTGGGCTCACATGCAAATAGTAGGGCCAGAGGGCCAGAGCCACTCCCTCCTTCCAAAACAAAGAGAGGTGGTGGTAGAAACAAATGTCGGGCCTATAAGGGGTGAGAAGAAAAGCAGACTCGTTCTCAGGGCACACGATCCAGGCGCCACTGCAGATACTTGGTGTTTCTGACCCCATGAGTGACAGTTTCATGTAGCTCACCCTAATGGCAGATCTTTTCAGGACACAATCCCTGAGCCTCTACCCTGTGGTCCTCAGTAGTAGAACTCCTGGCTCCTGGCAAAGGAGCTGTGAAATGTCTCCAGAGGAAAGCAGCTCACAGATTAAGATCAGGTGCTAGGAATCCACAGAGCCCACCACTGCAAGAGTCAGCTGGAAGGCGAGTAGCAGACCTGGGCCCCCACCCCAGGTCTTCAGCAATTAAAATCACAAATACAGGTGAGAGTCACGTAGACTTGATCATCGTGCAGTTGAGCTAGAAATCAGTAGTACAAGATGAATTCCCACTCATTTATAAATTTAACACATTTCTAAATAATATAAAGACCAAAAAAGCAATAAAACTGGAAATTTAAAAATCATTTGGAATATATCACAAAACTTATGAGATGCAGGGAATATGGCTCTTCAGAGAAGAGGTGTAGCACCAAAGCATGTTATACAAGGAAAAGGCTGAAAATGAATGGTGAAACATTCAACCTAAGAAGTTAGAGAACATAATAGAGTAAACCCAAGGCAAGTTTGGGGAAGGAGATGAGAAAAAGCAGAAGTTGATAAAAGGCACAATAAAGATTCATTGGAGAACATTAAAATGCCAAAGCTAGATGTGGTAGCAAAGGCCTGTAATCCCAGTGTTGGGAGGCTGAATCAGGAGAATCACAAGTTAGAGGTCAGCTTGGCCTACCTAGGACTCCTGGCCTATATGACTTTATAAGCCAGTCTTACAAAACTTTCAAGGAAGAGGTTATATTTTTAAAATAGGAAAAGAGGAAGAACTCCCTTCTTCGTCTGTGAGGCCAGTGCGACCTTGGTATCAAAACCAGACGAGGACAGAACAAGAGAAAAAAATGCAGATCCACTACACTCGTGAAAATGAAAACTAGCAAAGAGAACCAAGCCATGAATGAGAAAAGATACTTTCAGATCAAGTTGGATTTATTCCAGAAACTAAAGATGGTCTAATACTAGTCAATCAGCAAAACTAAATAATTGTATAATATCATGCAGTCATCTCCATAGATGCAGAAAAAAACATTCAGTGAAACTCAGTACCCACCCATGAAAGAAATCTCAGCAGACAAGGTGTGATAGCTTTCCATCACTGCAACAAATACCTGAAATAATTAACTTAGAAAGAAGAAAGATTCAGTTAGGCTCCCAGTTTTGGAGGTTTCGGTTTTTAGTTGGTTGCCCCATTGCTTCTGGGTCTGTGGCCGGGCGGCGCATCCTAGCAGGAGTGTGAGGTGGAGCAAAGCAGCCTGCCTCATCACCAGGAACCGATGAGAGAGGAAAGGAGCCAGGGACTGACAGGCATGCCCCATGACCTGCAGGTCTCCCACTGGGCCTCGCCTGCTAAAGGCTCCGCTACCTCCCCAGTAAACCTCCCAGGTTTTAAAAGCATACTCAACATCCAAACAATCCTAAAGATAGAAGGGAACGGGCCTGGAAACATTGCTTGGTGGCCTAGCAAACATGAGGCCCTGAGTTCAAATGCACACCAAGACCCTGTCTCAAAAAAAAAAAAAAAAGAAAAGAAAAAAGAAAGAAAAAGAAAAAGAAAAAGCAAAGCCCAGTGATTACATAGAATTTTCTTCTGAATTTGGATTTGTTAGGTTGTCTCCTGTTAGATTCATTTATATATTTTTGGCAAGAATACTACATACAAGATGTTGCATCTTGGGCTGGAGGAATGGCTAAAGTGCTTGCCTAGCAAGTGTAAGGCCCTGGGTTTGATTCCCCAGCACCACCTAAAGCTGGGCGTGGTGGTGCACACCTGGAATCCCAGCACTCAGGAGGCTGAGGCAGGAGGTTTGCCAAGTCCAAGGTTAGACTGGGGCTACACAGTGAGTTCAGGACCAGCCTGGTCTACAGAGTGAAACCCTGTCTCAAAAAAAAAAAAAAGTTGTATATTACAAAAAAAATTGATAAAAGAGGAATGTCATACGCATCCTTTTGAAATTAGGAGTAAGATAAATTGTCATGGCCTGCACAGTAAGACTCAAAAAATAAATAAATTGAATGTGTCAGGATGGAAAAGAAAAAAAAAAAAACCTGCTGCCTATTATTTATGTATTTGATTGCCTGCGTTGAAACCCAAAATAACATGTTGCCAAAGGTTGGTGAAAAAGCAATTGCCGTTTCAGACTATCAGTTTTGAATCATTATACCTAGGCCCAAACGTAACTTTATTGATCAAAATAGAAACCATTATAATCAACACATTTCTGCCAACAAGTAATTTCTGTAGTGTAAAAATCTGTGCTTCAGGTTGCAACAAAGTCTTGAAAAGCATTTTGTGCATCTTTGTGGTTGTGGAAACATTTTCCCTGCAAAGTTGTTGAGATGCTTGAAGAAATGGTAGTTACTTGAAGAGGTCAGGGTGGGTAACGTAAAACTTCGTAGCCCGATTGGTTCCACTTCCGAGGCATGGTTGGTGCAATGTGCAGTTGGACATTGCCATGGAGAATAAATAGGTCCTTTTTGTTAGTCAGTGCCGGCTGCAAGCCTTGCAGTTTTCGATGCATCTCACGGATTTGCTGAGCGTACTTCTCAAATCTAATGGTTTCACGCAGACTCTGAAAGCTGTAGTGAATCAGACTGGCAGCAGGTCACCAAACAGTGTCCGTGACCTTTTATTTTGGTGAAATTTGGTTTGGGGAAGTGCTTTGGGGCTTCTTCTCAGTCCAGCCACTGAGCTGGTCATTGTCAGTTTTCATGTAAAATTCATGTTTTGTTACATGTCACAATCTGATCAAGAAATGGTTTGTTGTTGTTGCATGGAGTAAGAGAAGATGACACTTTTCAGAATGATGATTTTTTTTTTTTGATTTTCAGTCAGTTCATGAGGCACCCATGTTTGAAGCGTTTTCCCCTTTCCAATGTGCCTCAAATGCCGAGTGATGGTGGAAGGGTTGACCCTGAGTTCTTTGGCATCTTCTCATGTTGTTGCAAGAGAACCAGCTTCAGTAATGCTCTCAATAGTTGGTTGTCACCTTCTGATGCCAAGCCACTCTACTTCTCACCTAGAAGGCTCTCGGCTCCATTGCAAAACACCTTGAACCATCACGCACTGGCCCAGATGTGTTGCCCGTGTTGCGAGCAGTCTCTGCTGCTCTGCAGCCCCTCTTGAGCTTGATTAAGAAAATTGCTCAAATTTGTCTTTTGTCTGGCGTCATTTCCATCCATAGTCTAAAATAAATGTAAAATAAATAGCAAATGATGAGCCATTAGCCAAAAAGGTAAGAACTATGCAATAAAATGATGTATAATGTAGGCATGCTTATTTGTGAATGTATTCCAGTATCAAACAGCAAATTTCAGCAGTGCAAAAACTGCAGTTACTTTTGCACTAACCCTTAGCAGGATCTAGTCTCGAAATTTAGAAAAGCTAAATAAACAGGGACTGGGAGTATAGCTCAGTACAAAGACCCTGAGTTCAACCTCCAGTACTAGGGGCAAAAGAGAGGAAGGAAGGAAGGAAGGAAGGAAGGAAGGAAGGAAGGAAGGAAAGAAG
Source organism: Ctenodactylus gundi (assembly GCA_004027205.1). Lineage (NCBI taxonomy): Eukaryota > Metazoa > Chordata > Mammalia > Rodentia > Ctenodactylidae > Ctenodactylus > Ctenodactylus gundi. The sequence continues at coordinate 30,549 of PVKB01004304.1, read as the reverse complement.
GAAGGAGAAAAGAGATGCTATAGAAATCTGGAAGACAAAATGTCTATCCATGAATATAGTGCTTATTTCCATTTATTTAGGTTGTCTTTACTATTACTTTTTCAGTAATGCTCTATAACTTTCTCCATCTTCATGTTTATTCACAGGCATCCTTTTTTTCTTCCACTGGAAATGCAACTCATTTTGGTATTTTGCTTTTTATCTAGCTCTCTTGCAAACACTCTTACTTTTCTAATCACCTTGTGGGCACGTAACTGATGCTCATGCATTTTTTTAGACTGAACAAATTACATAGCAGTTGTCCATGTTAATGTATAGAATGGCAAAAGTGGCAATAAGAAAGGCTTAAATGGAATTTTTTTTTCAAGGTGAAATTTTTCAAGCTATAACAGGATGAGTGTAAAATGAGATTCAGAGTAAGACTTATTTTTTCTGGTAGTACTGGGCATTAAACCCATGACTTTCACAGTGAGCTACATCCTTAGCTTATTTTTGACTTTTAATTTTGAGATTGAGTCTCATTAAGTTGCTGAGTTATACAGGCTACACTCAAACGCTTTTTGCCTCAGCCTCCCGGCATGCAGGGATTTATTGGTCCAGCTCAGAAAAACACTTGAAATTCAGAGCGGGAGGGACGCCTAGAGATGACTCAGAGATGGCTGCTGTGTCTTCTAAGTTCTGGGTGCCTGTAAAAAGTTATGTCTACGCAACAAATTGCCTTCTTAATTAAAGAATTAATTAAGTAATTGACTTTTCTGGGGCTTACTATCAAACTGTTTCACAACTGTAAGTTTCTAATTTGTGTGAAGTACTCAGATAAATAAATACTAACAACCGATAGCAAGAGATAATTGGTGATAGCATATGACATGAGTGGTGAGATGGAGTCATGGAAGGCCTTTGTCAGGACACAGCCTTTGAGCAGAGAGCCACTTGAAGTGTCAGGTGGAAAGTGCTCAGTCAGCACAAACGGCAAGTGCAAAGGCCCTGAGGTGGAAATAGACTTGGTATGTTTGTGTGTCATTGTGTAGACACAGTTTGGGAGGTAAGATCAGAAGAGGAATGGGACCTGATCTGTTTCAGCAAAAGTGAGTCTAGGCCCTTCCAAGTCCACTGAGAAGCCAATGGAGGGTTGGAATTCAGTTATCCTGCAAAGCCTGATCCTAGATAAGATGACTGATTTTTTGTAAGTTTTTTGAAACCTCATAAATCGCTCAAGGACAGGGGTTAATTGCTACTGTCCTAGACTCCTAACACTGAGCACTGCAGGAGCTGAGTCTCCAGTCAGTCTCTCATATTAATGTTACTACACAGATTATTATTCCTTGGGTCTAGAGTGATCCAGGGCATCTGTTTCCAGCATTCCTGGCCCTAACACAGGAAGCTCACTTAAATCCCACTTCAGAGAAACAAGTAATTTTTCACTATTTTAAGAAATAATACGGCAAGGTCCTCTGTGCCCTTTAGCTAGTAGGATCCTCCCAGACCGCGGCGCATGCTCACAGCTGCAATATGGACACCATAAACCATGACACGGAGCGTTTCCCTCACCGCAGACCCTCTCCACACACGTGGGTGGTTCCCCCGCCCTCCATAACCCCTGATGACGGCACACCTCTTCCCCATTCTGTACATTTAACGTGGCGCACATCTGTGATCCCAGCACTGGGAGCCGGAGGCAGGAGGGTTGTGAGTTCAAGGCCAGCCTAGGCAACTTAGGAGACCCCATCTCAGAAAATATTGTGTAAATTGATGTCTGTAGTTGGAAGCTCCTTTGGGGCCTTTTTCCACTGAGGATAGTTTTCTGGGGATTTATCCAGGTTGGTGCTTATGTCATGGTTTGTATCGGCAATGTCCCCCAAAAGCATCTGGTGTTTGGAATGTGATTGGACTGCAGGGTTTATTGGATCGCGTATGGATCGCCAAGGGCGTGGCTTGGAAGGAAATATCCTTGCCCTGGCTTCTCCTGCATCCCGCTGCTTCCTGTTGGGATCCGTTGAGCCGCTGTGCAGGCCGTACCCGCCCCACCACTGCCAGATACCCGGCGTGGACCGAGCCCTTTCAACTGTGTGCGAAAATAAACCCCTCCTCCCTAGGTCGCAGGTGTCGGGTATTGTGTCCCAGCAATAAGAAAGTGACCCAGACCTATGGCAGGGAGTTTCTTTTTATTGCTGAGTACTATTCCATGGAGTGGGTGCAGCAGAGTTTATTAAACCATTTACTTATTAAAAGCCACCTGGTATTTCCTGTTTGGGGCTATTGTGTGGAAAGCTGCAATAAACATTTGTGTCCAGGTTTTAGTGAGATCATAACACTATGTCAGATTTAAGTGCCCAGGAAGGAGATTGCTGGGTCATAAGGTGGTTGCATATTTAGTACGAAAAGAAACTGGGAACGGTTATGGATACTTTTCTAGGGTCTGGAGGAATGACACAGTGGTCAAAACACTTGCCTAGCTAGTGCGAGGCCTGGATTTCGTTCCCAGCTGGGCATGGTGCTGCATGCCTGTCATCCCAGCACTCAGGGAGGCTGAGGCAGGAGTTCAAGGCCAACCTTGCCTAAACAGTGAGTACAAGACCAGCCTGGACTACAGAGTGCGACCCCATCTCAAAGAATAAAATAAAATACATTATTTTTTTCAGCAGCAAGGTTCTACTTTGGTCTACTTTTATAGTTGTAAGAAAATCTCAAACACAAACCGATTGATAAAAAACAATATCAGGAAGGCTGGGGACACAGCTGAATAGTTAAAGGGTTTGCCTAGCAAGCCTGAGGCTCTGGGTTCAGCTCCCTAGTACCACATAAGCCAGGTGTGGTGGCACACACCTGTGATCCCAGCACTCAGAAGGCTGAGGCAGAAGGATCGCCGTGTGATCGAGATTAAGTGTGGGCCACATAGTGAGTTCAGAACCAGCCCAGACTATAGAGCGAGACTGTCTATAAATAAATAAAATGGAAGAGACTCGTCTCAGATTCTAGAACTATCATGAGTTTATCTTTGTGCATCACCTTTTATTGGGGGAGAGGGATCCTGGGGATTGAACCCAGGGCCTTTGCACTGAGCTGCGTCCCCAGCCCAGCCCAACCCTGTTTTTAATTTCTTTAAAATTTTGAGACATGTTCTTGCTAAAACACTCAGTTACTCCAGTTAACCACAACCTTATGATCCTCCTGCCTCAGACTGCAAGAGTGCTGAGATTACAGGCCTGCACACCCTGCCTGAAGGATTTTAAAGCAAATCCTGGACATTTTGCCCTCACACATTTCCAATACATAATTCTAAGGAACAAGGACATTTTCTGACATAGTCACAATGGCAGGATCACAACAGTAGTAAGAACTTGTGCCACCCGGGTGGCACAGAAAGAGCCCTTGTCCCCTCCCAAGTGCCTGCCTCTGTGTGTGGCTTGTTGGTGGCTTGTTTGGCTGCAGGGCCAGGCAAGGTGCACATCTCATGTTTGGTTGATTTATTTCTTAAGTAACCAAATTCAGGGTCTCTGAGCACAGGCGTGATGCTGAGAGAGGAACTCCGTTCCCGTCACCGGGCCGTGCAGGCAGACCCTATGCTATGGGGTAACCAGGGTGGGCACAAGCAGGTGTCCTCTCACTGCTAGGCTGTCTTGTACAGTTGCCCATGGCCCAGATGAGGATACAGAGGCTCACGTGAGATGACTTCCCTAGCACCCTGGGCAGTGACACCAGGTCTCAGGTGGGCGCCGGAGGCCTCACTCCTGGGGTTTGGCTGTATTGGTTTTCTGGCTCCTGCCCGGTTACCCGGGAGTGCCCTTAGCAGTAGCCCTGAGCTCTGCCTGTGAAGCAGGGTGTGTAAGATGAGGGCGTGGGCTAGCTCATTGTTTATTACAGTGTGTAAGGGAGCATCATCAGCTGGGAAGATGCCGGAAGTTACTGTCAGTGGGGTGGGGCTGTCTCCAGCAGAGACCGCATCAGTCAGTCCGTGTCCCGCCCTCCCCCTGCTGTGAGCAGGGTGAGCCCTTAGAGGGAAACTGGAGGGTCAGTTTCGCAACCGGGCCAGGAGCCCCAGCAACCAAGATCTGCCCTCCTGGAACAAAGTCCTGTGAGGTCTGGGGCGAGGCCCAGCCTGAGCCTTGGGGACGGGCGCACTGGGCTCCTGACCCTGAGGCGGGTGAACTTTGCTGCGAGGTGTGGAGGAGGAGGAAAGGTGAGAGCCAGCGGAGCCCTGGGAATGGGCCCTGGAACATTGCTGGGCTGGGCCAGGCCCGAGGGGGCCGCACACCCTAAGGGCTGGGTGGACACCTGCGTGGGTGAAGTGGGAGGGGCATTCCCCTCTGTGCTTGCAGAGGACAATCTGACGCTCCTCAAGCCTGTCTGGCAATGTCACTCTACCGCTCAAACACTTCTGCCTGGTCGGTGGCTGCAGAGGCCATGTTGCCTTCCTCACTGATTCTCCGTGTTTTGTTTGTTTGTTTTGCTTTGCTTTGCTTTGTTTTGTTTTGCAATGCAGAGTATCAAACTCCTGGCGTGCACACTGAGCCCTTTTTTTATTTTGAAAAAAAAATTCACTAAATTGCCCAGGCAATTATGAATTTATGATTCTGCCACTTTGGATTCTGCCAGCCAGAATGCTGAGGTTAGAAATGTGTGCGACCATGTTCAACTCCGGTCAGCGAGTTTGGTTCGCTTGTTTGTTTGTTTGTTTGTTTGTTTGTTTGTGGCACTGGGAATCAGGCCTAGAGCCTTTATGCAAAGCTTATCCCCAGCCCATTTTCTAGTTTTGATTTTGAGGCAAGGTCTCATTATGTCGCTAAATTGACCAGGCCGGGCTCATGTTCCTGATCCTCATGCCTCAGCTTCCCAAAACGCCAATCGCTTAGCAAGTTTCTGGACTTGGACCCTTCCAAAGCATTCATCTGTTTCCTCCACCCACATTCCTCTTCTGGAAATGCTGTACGTAGGCAAGTTTGGTTTGGAGGATGTCTCTCAGTCCCAGAGTCTGTTCACCTTCAAAAATTTGCTTTCAAATAACCAAGGAGCTGACCCAGGACAGAAGGGTATCTATGTCTGTGAATCCCCAAAACGCAAAGTTGGGGCCAGCAACCAAAAGTAGGGGAGCGGGAGACCACACAGCTGGAAGTGAAAGCTATGCTCCCTTAGAATTAGCAGGGTCGGAAAACAGAATAAGTCACCTTGGGAGGAAGTGAGCTCCCATCCCCAGGGGTGACCAAGAGGGGTTACCAGGTAACCTCTGGTTTCCCACATCCAGCTCTACACATGAGATGTGAGGGTAACCCTCCACGTGCTCGCTGTGCTCAGAGGCAGGGACGCTGAGTATCACTGTGCCTGGAGTCCTCTGGACAGCGTGCTGTGTGCACTGCAGCCTGTGGCGTGTGTACTTCCTCTTCTCTGCAAAACTCCACCCCTCTGGGCTGACGCCAGCCTGAATCTCACCCCATCCCGGCAGAACACGGCTGCTCTGTCCCTTAGCCATCTCTTCTTGGGTCCCGCCATGAGCCCCGGGCAGGAGGGCAGGATGAAGGGACTCCGTGGCCCAGCCTCCCTCCTCCTCCCTGGTCTTGTCTTCTTCCATCTCGGTTCTCAGCCGACTTTTCTCTGATCCTCCCTGGCCCCCGCCACCTGCAGTACTTCAGCACACACGCCCTCCCCAGACCTACCTGTTGCCTTTCTGACGTGAAATACCTCTCCCTCCACGAAGTCTGCTCAGAGTCTCCGCTCTTTAAAACCCAATTCAAAGGCCACCTCCTGGAAGTGTTCCTTTATTCATCAGGCTCTTTGTCTCTCTTTCCAAGCCCTGATACATTACATCTTTCCTGCTCCAAGACAAGCAGCTCCTGTTGGGCAGGGACCATGAGTACCCATCTCTGCCACATCCTGATGGCCTGGTGCACAGTAGACTGGGCAGTGAGAGAGAACATCCTCTGTTCTCCAGAGTGGGCCATGGACTGGCCCTGTCATCCTTGGTACATGACAGCACAGACCTGTGACCCTAGTTTTGGTGTTCATCAGAGGGGATTCTTGCACCACTTCCTGGGAGTGGTTGGGAAGTAAATATATGAGCAAAGCGTGGGACTTGGGGCATATGTGACTCCTGAAGTCATGGATACTAAAGAAAATCACTGAAAAACCTACTCCTCCTGTGGCATGGGGATGTGGCCGATCCCACTCTTGACTTCATCAGCTAGAATACGGCCCAGGCCTCAGTGTATTCCCAGGGGCACCCCAGAGCAGCACTCTAACAGCTGTGTACAACAAGAGTTTCCAGCCCCCCAGCCGTGGACCATTACTGGTCTGTGGCCTTGGAAGAACCAGGTGGCCGGGCTGGATGAGCCAAGCTCTGCTTCCTGTCAGCTAGCTTCTGTTGAATTCTAATGCCATTGCTGATTTGACCGGAGGTGGAGCTTTGCTCCCCTCATCTTGGTCCCTGGGAGAATAATCTTCAATGAAACCAGTCCTTGATGTCAAAAAGATGGGGGACCACTGGTGTAGAAAGTGAGGGTAGTTTGACCCATCCCCTGGCCCCAATCCTAACAAAGCAGCGTTAAGAGTGGGTGATGGTGACTGGCTCAGATGACCTTGGGCTGGATAATTTACTAAGTGAAAACCATGACCCAGGGGCTTTCTCAGTGCTTCCCCGCCCTCACTCACTGACTCACATCCACCCTACAAGTGAGGCCCGCCTGTGGATGCAGAAATTGAGGCATAGAGAGCTAGTCTCTTGCCTCAGGTTACATGTTAGGAAGTACTGTAGTTAGAGTTTAGTCCCAGAAAACTGGAGTTTAACCCTGTCTACACTTGTGACTTCCCTTGTCCTGACCCACATCCCTGCCTCCAGCCTCCACCTGGGGCTGTTGAGAAGCTTATTTGAGACCATAATGATGACATTATTGTAGGAAGAGCCTTGTCCCCATGGTTGCTGAAAGGCATAGCAGTGCCTCACAGCCTCTCGCGTGTTGGCAGCTGAGGTCTGTCCCCACTGGCTGGTTCTGCACTCAGGGGTCCTGTCCTCCAGTCCACTCTGTATGCCCCCCGAGCAGCCCCTTAAAGGACTGCACCTGGGCCAGGGTTCCCTGGAGTCTGCAGGGGGATTAATTTATAGCTTGGATCTTCATGAATCATGCCTGTCCCTGACTGAGTGCTGGCCTAATGGGCAGAGAGCTGGAAATGGCCTTCTGATAATCAGTGTTTTTGCCCTCACAGGCTTTTAGCAGCTCAGTCAATAGTCCGTCAGACAGGCTTATGTTGGGAGAGGTCACAGGAGAGGCCCAACCATCATTTATCCCTCTTTGAGAAGCAAGACTCAGAGGCAACGTCTCTGAGTGGGGCTTCTGCTCTGGAAGTCTCAGAAGAGGCTGGCCCCAGTTCAGTCCTCCAAGGAGCTGCCCCTCTGAGCGGTCAGCCACGAAGCACCTTATTGAGTCTGTGCTCCAGCTGGCAAGAGGTGGAGGTGTGGTCTGAGTGTGCCTCTTGTCAGCCCAAGGCCAACCTGCCAATTAACACTTTCTGAGAAACGTGCAGGGCAAAAATTAGGCCCTGGGCCAGAAAGTAGAGATAAAGGCCCTGTGAGCAATAATAGTCCATTGCAAGAGAACCAATACTGCTCATGCCCTTTGACCTGGGAAATGATCCAAGGAAAGGGCAAGGCTGTGTCACAGGAAGGGGGCCAGGACACCGACGTGCAGTCCCTCAGAGCACAGTAAGTACGCCGGAGGCTTGTGCTTGAGAAGCCTGGGGCCTAGGCTCAAGCTGAGCTTTGCTTCTCATGTTCCCAAAGATCTTGGGTAGATCTCACCTCCGATCTAGGAGTCCATATTCACACTACTCCTGGTCTCTGAAAGTGCTTTAAGCCTTTCACAGCAAACTTTTGGCCGATCCTTGCAAGATCCATCCTGTAGAAAGTCTCTAGTGTTTTGGCTTCCGTTTTTGGTTTGGTTTTGGTTTTCTTTGTTGGCACAGAGTCTCTCTGTGAGCCCAGGCTGGCTTCAATCTCTTAATTCTCTTGCCTGAGCCTTCTGAGTGCTAGGATTATAAGTACACACTCCCATGCCCACCTTCTCTAGCTTTGTTTTAAAATACATTTTGGTTGCCAAATTAACATAGCTTTAAAAAAAAAATGCAGCATGGTAAGTGAGGCCTGGGACATAGGGACTTAAAGATCTACCTGGGCAACTTAGTAATGTAGTAAGACCTTGGTTTTTTTTTTTTTTCCTTTATTTCATATACATGAATTCCAAATTCTATGACACATTAGAAACATGTGGTTTGGGCAATCAATATCCATCTACACCAGTTTTGGCCTCTTTTCCTTACTTCTTACTTTGCCCTGTGCCTCCTCCCCTCCCATTTTCAGAGATTCATCGCTTTCCTCGCAGTCCGTTGCCTCTCTTTCTACCCTGTCTCTCATGTTAGGGCCTTTTTATGCCATTATTTTTGTGACTTTTATGTTGCGGTCCACTTGTCCTAGAAGGGAGGAATGAACAAAAAGACACAGACAAAAGACACACACACACACATATAGGGGAAGACTGCAGCAACTGCGCTCTTTAGTTTTATAGGTCCCTAATCCAACCCCCTCTCTTATTCGCTGACCTTTACCCTAATTCTATCTTGCATCTCTTATTAGACCACCTAGCTTTGTTATCTAGTCAAGGAGTCTCAAAGTCTGCTATAGTCTGCTTGCATTTGTTTGCCACAAGCCAAGAGAGGCCCTCATTTACAAGAGACCTCCAGCCCCTCCCACGTGCAGGCAGTGGCTCACCTTGGATGGCAAAACAAGGATTGTGTGAGATCCCAAGCCCTTCCTATTTGCAGGCAAGAGCCCATCATCTCAGACTGTAAAACAAAGGACTACCTGAGATTCCAAGTCCTTCCTGTTTGCAGGCAAGGTCTCTTCATCCCAGGTGGCCAGACAAAGATACCTGTCTCCATTGAGAGAACAGAGTCAAACTCCAGACTAGTTTAATTATTTCAGCTTTGGTGGTCTGTGTCTTTAATTCTTGGCTCCCTTCACTTTTATAAGAAGGACACCTGTCTATAATTAGTCTTTTGTGTTTGGTGCATTTCTCTGAGCATTATTGACCGAAGGTGGCCCCATTTTCATTCAAATGCTTCTTATCTGTTTTTCCTTATGGCTGCATAGTATTCCATTGTATATAGGTGCCACATCTTCTTTATCCACTCTTCTATTGATGGACACGTAGGTCATTTTCAGGATTTGGCTGTTATGAATCGTGCTGCTATAAACATGGATGTGCATGTGTCTTTTTGGTGTGCTTTGTGTTTTTATGGTATGCCATTCTTTATTTCTTTTAGGGACATGCTCAGCAGAGCAGGAGCTGGATAAATGGGATTTCTATTCTTGGCTGCCTAAGGAGTCTCCAGATTGCTTTCCATAATGGTTGAACCAGATTGCACTCCCACCAAGAGTGGAGTCCAGTTCCTTTTTTGCCACAGCCTCGCCAACAGTTGTTTTGTTAAGTTCTTAATGTAGGCCGTTCTGGCTGGGGTGAGGTGAAACCTCAACCTTGTTTTTATTTGCATTTCTGTGGTGGCCGGTGACAATAAACACTTTGTCACGTGCTTGTTGGCCATCTGTACTTCCTCTTCTGAGAAGCTTCTTTTCATTCCAGCTGCCCATTTCTTGATGAGAACATTTATTTTAGGGTTTTTTTTTTTAGTTCTTTATATATTCTAGATATTAATCCTTTATCTGAAGTGTTACTGGTGAAGATCTTCTTCCCCTCTGTGGTTTGTCTCTTCACCTTGTTGGCCGTTTCCTCTGCTGCGCAAAAGCTTTTTAGTTTAATGTAGTCCCACTTGTTGATTTGTGCTGAGATTTCTTGTGCAGCTGGTGTTCTGTTCAGAAAATCCTTCCTGGTCCCTATGTCTTCTAGGGTTTTACCTGTTTTGTCTTCTAGTAGGTTCAGTCTTTCTGTTTTGATATCCAGTTCTTTGATCCATTTTGATCTGATTTTAGTGTGTGATGGCAGATACAGATCTAATTTCATTTTTTTGCATGTGGTGATCTACTTTTCCCACCACCATTTGTTGAAAATGCTGTCTTTTCTCCAGTGGATTATTTTGGCCCCTTTGTCAAAAATCAGGTGACTGAGAGTGTTTGTTTGTTTTTTTTCAGTATCCTCAATTCTGTTTCACCTGTCCTCCTGTCTGTTCTTATTCCATACTATGTAGATGTTATCCCTGCTTTGAGTATTTTTTGAAGTCAGGGATAGTGATTTGTCCAGTTTTGCCCTTATTACTTAGAATGACTTTAGAAATTTTAGGTCTTTTCTGGTTCCATATAAAATTTAAAGTTGTTTCTTCTATTGCTGTGAAGAGTGCTGTTGGTATTTTGATGGGTACTGCAGTGAATCTATGTAGTAGCATCGGAAATGTGGCCATTTTGACAATACTAGCTCTTCCTGTCGAGGAACATGGGGTGGCAAGACCATGTCTTAAAATTAAAAAGTGAAAAAGGGTTGGAATGTAGCGCAGTGGTAGAGTACTCCTGAGTTTCATCCCTAGTACAGCAAGAAAGAAAAAAAAATCCACATTTCCCACCATCTAAATGTAAACACAAATAACATTTTGGTGCATTTCCTCTCCACTTTTTTCTCAGCTTTGATCTCCAGATATGCGTGTGTGCACACATGTGCTGTGCAAGCACAGGTGTGCCAGTACTGATTGCAGCTCTTACTGACTGCTTACTACAGTATCACACATCTCATTTTATCCTGAAGAGCAATCCCACAAGGAAGAGATCACCATTCCCGTTTTATGGGCAAGGAGAGAGGGGCTTGTAACATTGCAACATTTAAGCAAGTACACAACACACTCAAGGTTTTTCTTCCTATCTTTCTTTCTTTTTGGGGACAGGGTCTTGTTTTGTAGGCCAGGCTGGTCTTGAACTCACTATGGAGCTCAGGCTTCCATGGGCTCACAGCAATCCTCCTGCCTCTGCCTCCCGAGTGCTGGGTTTACAGACTTGCACCACCATGCCCAGCTTTATGCGGTGCTGGGAATAAAACTCAGGGGTTTGCACTTGCTAGGCAAGCGCTTTACCTGCTGTGCCGTTCCTCCAGCCCTATGCTCAGGTTTTTGAAAGCTTACCCTGACCACGCTGTGCAGAATAAAAAGATGATCCCACTTAGACCTGAGCCAGCGATCTGCTCAGGGGCTGCCCTGCTTTTCTCTCTCCAGGGTTCCTGCCTTTAGCCTGTAAAGGCTGCAGAACCGCTGAAAAAAGGATAAATTTTGCCCCCTGCTCACACAGCGGTAGCAAATGCCACGTGCCCACATTCTCTGAATGTTTATGTGTATGTGTGGGATGCTTTTTCTGAACATTTGAGGATAAGTTTTGCACATCTTAACCTTTTACCCCAGTACTATAGTATCTTTTTTTTTTTTTTTTTTTTTTTTTTTTAGAAAATAGTCTCTAATATAACCTCAGTGTCAGAAAGTTTAGCATTGCTACAAGGCTTTCATCCAGGCTTCTGTTTTTCAGATTTGATGCCGGTTTCAGTGTTCTCTTCCGTGTCATGGGGTCTAGTCTTGAGTGAGATGTCTAACTTTTTTTTTTTTTTTTTTTGAAAATAAGGTCTCACTCTGTAGTTCAGGGTGATCCTAAACTCATTATGTAGCCCAGGCTGGCCTAGAGCTCACAGAAATCCTCCTGCATCAGCCTCTTGAGTGCTGGTGTTAAAGATGTGCGCCATCATACCAGGCTTATATGGTGCTAGGAAATTGAACCCAGGGCTCTGCACATGCTAAGCATTCCATCCTTAGGTATCCATGCTAACCACTGAGCTGTGCTCCAAGGCCTTTAACCTCTTTTTTTTTTTTTTTTTTTTTTTTTTTTTTGACCAAGAGCACAGAGATGATTTGGGCAGAGGATTACCAAGTGGAACCAAGGACCAGCACCTCTGTTTGCAAGCTCCTAATGTGTAGGCATGAATCCCCACGAGTAGGGGCCTGGTATGCCCGCACTTTCTGGTTTGCCCAGCCCTGTGCCTGTTGCCAGGGAAGCTGCCCACTTTGCAGCCTTATGAAGCCAAGTCAGGAACCACGACTGGCTTTGCTCAGCCACGGTTGATCCATGGCTGCTACATGAAAGTGAAGCTATCCAAGCCAGGCGCGGTGGCGTGCACCTGTAATCTCAGCACTCTTTGTGGCTGAGGCAGGAGGGATGCAAGTCTGGGTCCAGTTGGGGCAAATTGGTGAATTAGTGAGATCCTGTCTGAAAAGAAAAAAGAACTGAGGATTGTAGCTCAGTGTGAAGGCTCAATACGACGCGCACGTGCGTGCGCGCACACACACACACACACACACACACACACACACAATGCAGTGGTCAGCCGAGGGTGTAGCTCAGGGGTAGAGCACACGCTTAGCATGCTCACGGCCCTGGTTTCCCATGCCCAGCAAAACAACTCCTGCTGCTTCGCTCCCACTCCAGGCAGCTATAGCTCGGCATTGTGCAGGTGGAATCATGGTGTATGGCTTTTGGTTGTTGAGATGGAGTGTTGCTGTGTTGCCTGGGCTTTTCATATCTGTTTCTTTCACTTCCAAGGCCATCCAAGTGGCAGCAGGTTATTAGTGCTTCATTCCTTTTTCTGGCAGAAATATACAGTCTGCTATATTTTATGTGTTCACTCATTGCTCGTTGGGCGTTGGGCTTGCGCCTACCTCTTGGCTGTTAGGAGTAATGCTGCTGGGGACATTGGGGAGCAAAGTTTGTGGGGAATCTGTGTTTTTTATCTGTGTTGCATATATACCTAAGGATGGAATTGCTGAGTCACGTGGTGACTCCATTGAACTTTTTGAGGAACTGCCAGGAGGTTTTCCAAGCAGGCTGCCCCACTGTCGTCGTTATGTTCTTGTTGCTGGGGCATAGGACCTGACGCTCACAACTTCCGGGAGGAGAGTTTCAGAAGGCTTCTGTTCATTCAGCGGCAGCCTGCAGTGGTGGAAGGGCATGGCTCCCGGAGGTCCTAGCCGGAGAAAAGCTGTTCATGCAATGGCTGGAGCTAGGGAGGAAGGTCTGCTCTTCCAGGTCATGCCCCAGCGATCAGACCCTTCCAGGTCGTACCCTAGTGATTCGCCTCTTCTGAGTAGGTCATGCTGTAGGGATCCATCCCTTCCAGTTGGTGTCTCAGGGGTCTGCTCCCACTGACCAGGCCCCACCTCTTGGCAGCACAGGAAATCAAGGGACTAACCCTCATGAGTGAGTCGCCTTCCAAACACATGAAACTTTTGGGGGACATTCCACAGTAAGCATGTTATATATCCTGCCCCTCCCCGACCCTGCCCGTGGTGCACAGAGGGACTTGCCCTGTGCGCTGCACTAGGCGGGCCTTTCCCCACCTCAACTCCTGTAGCTGTCACACCAACCTGTGAAATATTTATTTCCTCCACTTTCCCTGAGGACGCTGACGCTCAGAGAAGTAAAAGAACCACCCCTCCCAGAATCACACAGCATACTTGGTGAGGCCTAGATTCACACCCAGTTCTATCCCCAATGTTCTTCTGTTTGCTCGGGGACTGTTCAGATGCTAAAGTCACCTTACCCTTTTGCAGACAGGCAAGTTGGACCCCCACTACCCCAAGGTCTGCGGGCACAGAGGGAACGTCCTAGACATCAAGTGGAACCCTTTTAATGACTTCGAGATCGCCTCCTGCTCCGAGGATGCCACGGTAAGAGGTGCTTCCCTGCCCCGGAGGCACAGGGTGGGGCAGGAGAGGTGAGCTGGTGTCTGCACTCTGCACGGGTGCCCATCCCCACTCTGCAAGTCCATTGTTGCTGTGGTGAGGTCACTAGGTAAGATAAGAGACTGAGGAGCAGTTTGCATGCTGTGGGACTTGAAGGAAATTTGGCTTCCTCAATGTATAAAATGGGCACAATGGCGCTGGTCCGTCTAGTGAAGATCCAGTGAGATCTGTGCTCCAGTGGGAGACCCCCTGTGGGGAATTGCTGTGAGGAGCATCCTAAGGATGGTCAGAAAATGTTAGGTCACTTAATCCCACCGACAGTGGGGAAGTGAGCTGGGAAATGGTGGGAATGGAGACATGAGTATGCACCCCAAAACCATCCTGAAATGTCAGTCCTAACCAATCTTTTCTATCTGTTTGCCTGTCTATTTATTTATTTACTTATTTTTGAGATGGGGTCTTGCTATGTTGCCCAGGCTGACTTAAAACTCCTGGGCTCAAGTGATCCTTCTGCCTCGGACTCCCAAGTATCGGGGACTACAGGTGCCCAACAGCACACACAACTTTCAACGTTATGAGCTTCTGTTCTCTACCAGAGACATAGTGCCTGTCCCCACGATGTTCAGTGTTATTTATAATTAATTCTGCATTAAGTCTTTGGTTGTGGTTTAGAACAACACACACATGTGATCAGCTAGTTAAAATGAGGATGAACGTTGTGTGGCCATTTCTTGTGATTCCACGGGACTCCTGAATCTGTACTCACTCAGTCTTTCCGGCCACTGGACAAGGGGGAATGTTTTTCTGTTGGAGAAGTGAAAGTTTAGAGGGTACAGCAGTTTGCTTAACAGTGCAGAGTTCGTGGGAGATGGCACTAGACTCAGAGGCCTGTCTGACTCCAGAGTCGGTTCTCTTTCCACTGAGCTGCGTGGCTTTCCTCAAGAGCAACAGCCACAGATGGAGAAAAAGAGGAAATTCTAGAAACATCAGCTATGCCGGGTTGCAGCAGCCAAGTTCCCAGTTCAGTCAGAGCTGCCTGAAAGTAGCAGGAAAAGAAGAAAGAGAGAGAGGAGAGGATATATTATAAATCCCTCACTGTTCATTAGAAAAGGAAGCAGAAAGTTCTAAGAGGAACTGTGTCAGTGATGGTGTGGGAGGTTGCTGAGAAACAGGGAGGACAGTTTCACCAAACGAGTGGTCAGGCCTGGTGGAAACAGACCCTGTCCCCAGTGCTCTGGTGGGACATCATATATCCATCGTAGCAGTGGACTTCCTGCTGTGTACCTGGCCTTTTTCCTTTCAGGACTGTTTTGAGGCTCTCCCAAAGGTCTCTATTGAGGATCACATGGCCGGCCACTCTCCCTTTCCAGATCCCTAGGAGCAGGGAGGGATGGGATGGAGGGAATGGATAGGATGATTGGGAGTGGAGGGGGAGCAAGTTCACTTTGTCTAAATCCGTGCATGGGAAGTGCTCAGTCCTCCTCTCACCCCTAGTGCCTGGGGCAGGGAGCAGCCTCTGCCCTGTTGGGGTGTGTCTACACCTCCAAGCAGACTGCCCAGAACCCATGCTGCTCCTTCCAGCCCACTGCAGAATCTGTCTGCAGCCTACACTACTTCAGAGAAAGTTCAGCCCTAGTTTCAGATTCAGGATGACCAAGAAATTAAAATTTGCTGGTTGGAAGCACAGTCCTGTACCTGAAAAGCCTACATATACAGCAGGCTAATTCCCCAAACCCCATGGTTCTAATGTGTTACAGAATTTGGAATTCATGTAGTTACAAAAAAAAGTTAGGTTTTGTGTCATGTGCTTTTTTTTTTACCGCAATAAAAGTATATTTTAAAAAAAGAAGAAGAAGGAAAAAAAGCAGGGGGTATGGCCAGCCATGAAGGAGCAGGCAGACCTTGCGAGGCAGCAGGAGCATTGAGACTTTGCGACAGCGCCGTCCCAGGCTCCGTCTCCCCGTAGCAGAGCTCATGCCCCTACTTGGGTCCCTTCGTGACGGAGAGTGGGCTTTCTGCCACAGCAGTCATTTCCGCCTCCACGCAATACTACTCTGAAGGAAGCCTTAGTGCCGCCTCTTCCACCTCATGTGGAATACAGTCCAGGCCTGTGGCCCATGCAGCCTGGCCTCCTGGCCTTTGGTCTCTCCTCTTCCAGGCTATCTGCGATGTCCCTCCAAATCAACAAGTTTGTCCCTGCCCTAGAGTCTGTACTAGCTCCCAGGTGCCTGAGGATGTAGCACAAGCCCTTCATGTCAGCATTTGAGGCTCCACCGTGAGATTTTAGGACAAGGAAAGGAAAATGCGGTATATTGTGAGGCTAAGAGGCAGAGTAGCCTGTGGAGACAGGCCACCCACCCACCTATCTATCCTTCACCCAAGCTACTGAGCACAGTGGCTGCCATCCTAGCGACTCAGGAGGCTGAGGCAGGAAAATCACAAGTTCAGGGCAAAAACAAAAACAAAAAAAAAAAAATGAAGAAAACTTTCCTGGGGTCAGATTTAGAGCATAGGCTCCTCTCAGGTGACAGCCAGCCCCGCTCAGGCTGGAGGAGCTTGGTAACGCCCTGCCTCTCGACACACCCCCAACTACCCCTCCACAGAGTAATGGGCGGCTGTGGAGAGAGCCTTCGTCCTTCTGAACACTACCAACTCTGTGGCTTAGTGTAGCAAAGAAACCCCCACTGGTGCCCTGGCTAACATGCACCTGGGCCGTGTGTCCCCTGCTAGATCAAGATCTGGGACATCCCCAAGCAGCTGCTGTCCAGAAACCTCACGGCCTACAAGAAGGAGCTGGTGGGCCATGCACGCAGAGTGGGCCTGGTGGAGTGGCATCCCACAGCCGCCAGCATCCTCCTCAGCTCCGGCTACGACTACAAGGTGAGTCTGAGGCTTCCACACTAAGTCGCTACACGCAGATGGCTTGAGACAGCAGAAGCTCCTTGTCCCCAGTTCTTGAGACTGGAGAACCAAGTCAAGGTTCTGAGGGCCGTGTGGAGGCTCTTGGGAGAGTCGTCTGTGCCTCTTCTGGTATCGGGTGGTTTAGGTGTCCTGTGGT
Organism: Ctenodactylus gundi; assembly: GCA_004027205.1. NCBI lineage: Eukaryota > Metazoa > Chordata > Mammalia > Rodentia > Ctenodactylidae > Ctenodactylus > Ctenodactylus gundi. The sequence goes on along the minus strand of PVKB01004304.1, from coordinate 13,790 downwards.
ATCTTCCCAGTCTGTGCCTGTCTCCATGTGGCATGTCCTTCTGTGTCCTCTTTTCTTCTCATAAGAGCACTTGCCATTAAATTTAAGGCTCATCCTAATTTGTGACCTCAAATACATTTTCACATAAAATCACATCTGAGATCCCTGGTGTTTATGTGTTGAGAGGGGGTTCCCTGTTGCAAGCTCCCTGCAGGGGAGGGCCCGGACCCACAGAGATCCCCTCTACTCCTCTGCCTGTCCTCCAGCAGGCTGTGCGCCCTGCAGATTGGGACACTCACAGCACAGGAGGCACGGACGCTCTTACAGCTCAGTCTCTCACTTGCAGTATGACCTGAGAATGTCCCTGTGCCTTCTCTGGGCCTCCGTTTCCCAGTCTGTGGACACATGTGGTGGGACCGTAGCAGTTGTTCTCCAACTCTTCCTTCCTCACTCTTGAGGTTTGCAGAGACACTTCAGGGGCCTCTGTGACAGACTGGAAGTGAATGGGAGCTGGCAGAGGGCTTGGGCCTTCCCACCTGCTGATCAGTCAAACTCCTGTCTGTTCATGTAAGGTGTGTGCGCCGGGCTACTGTGTGTGGCCGTGCAGGAGCCACTGTCCATGTCACAGGCTGCGGGTGCCAGTTGCCCTGCAGCTGGATGCAGAGCACTGCCTGTGCATGTAAACATGGCAGCCCCAGTTACCTATGTGAAATAGAACGTGCTGCTTCCAACTGAAACCTCTTGATTCACTGGTCCCCTGGGATCCTCCCAGAATGAATGCGTTATTGCCCAAAGGCAGGTGGTATTTTCCCTTCACTGCTGGCTCCTGGGTTCCCCCCACCACCACCACCACCACCACGTTCAGCTCCCCGGCATATCCATCTCCCGACCTGGTGCTCCTCTGCCAGGCTGCCAGCTGCACGTCTCTCTTGGGATTACTGTGGCCGGCCAGCAGTGGCAATGTGTGACTACCAGGCTGGGGCGAGGTGGCCGCTGCCTCCACACCTGGCACTCTGCCTGCAGGTGATGATCTGGAACCTGGATACAGAGGAGTCTGTCATTGTAAGCCCTGTGAGGACAATCACCTGTCACCAGGATGTGATTCTGTCCATGTCCTTCAACACCAATGGCAGCCTGCTGGCCACCGCCTGTAAAGACCGCAAGATTCGGATTCTCGACCCCCGACTCGGGATGGTCCTACAGGTCAGTGCTGGGTTAGGGTGGGGTGTGGGATCAAGAACCAGGGCGCTGGGGAGGCCAAGGTGGCCCTGAGAACCTCGCAGCATGCTGGTAGCCTCTGGGCCAACCTTTGTCGGCAACGTCCCTGGCTGTCCTGTCAGCATCTCTGGGAGGCAAGATGTGCATGTTCATTTTTCAGGTAGGAAAACGGGCCAAAGAGCGAGGAAGTGGCTTACCAGTTGAGAGCTGGGTTTGAGCCTGGTCCAACTCCAAAGCTGGTCCATGCACCTCAGCTCTGTCAGTGGCCTGAGGATCAGGGGACAGTGTCAGCCCTATTTTTCTTTGCAACCTTGGACACTTCTTGCTCTCTGAACCTCTGCAGCAAGGGGCATTAGTCCTTCCTCTCTGAGGACTAAATCTAGCAGCCAGTGACAGCATGTGCCCAGGCCCGGGCCTCCTTGGAGCAGGCACTGGGTTACTTTTCAGCAAGAATATAGAGCTGGGCAGAGCTTTACCCATATCCTCACTCAGAGAAATGGCTCAACAGAGCGGGAGAGCTCTATGTGACATGGGGCCAGGCAGGCGTCCTGGAGGTGGTGCCCACATCGGCTCTCCAGCAGCCAGGGTGAGAAGGGCGGCCAGAAACCCCAGGTGCAGCCAGGAGTCCTCTCCCAGTGTCTCTCCAGTGCTGACTGCCTCTGTCCCCACAGGAAGCCAACTACAAAGGGCACCGGGCCAGCAAGGTGCTGTTCCTGGGGAACCTGAAGAAGCTGCTGTCCACGGGCACATCGCGCTGGAACAACCGGCAAATGGCCTTGTGGGATCAGGTAGGTCCACACATGCACCCCTAATCCCGCCGTCACCCTCAGCCCAGCTCAGCTTCACTCATCACTCTTGCAGTTGCCCGTTCCATTCTCCCATGGCTTGACGGGTGCATAACAGGCCGATGCCAGCAGCCTGTTGGGCAGATCTGGGCCTGGTACATTTTTTTTAATCTTCTTTTTTCCCCACTATTTTTATTAACATTACATGTGCAATACGTAATGTTTACAATGAACTTGAGTGTTTTGTGCACATGTACATCATACCAACTTTACCGTCCCATCCCATTTGTGACTCTCCCATGCCTTCCCCATCATTACCCCCAGTTCTGGCTATCACATCATGTGGGTCCATAGAATGTCTGTGTTCTGGGTTTCCCAAGTCAGAGAGACTACACAGTACTGAACGTATTTTTATCTTCTGCATCTGAATCATTTCACTTAAGTGACCACTCTTTAGCTCAGCTTTCCATTCCTTGAATGGGCCACGGTGGTCAAATCTTGATGCCTCTTCTCTCAGTCCAGCCAATCTCTTTATTGGGATATCTGCCAAAGTTCTTTTTTTTTTTCCTATATTTTGCTATATCTTTGTTGAGATTCTTAAACCTGGCCTCACCCATCAGTCCATATAAGAAAAGAATTACAACCATGTAATTCAGAAGGCTAGTAAATATGAGAAAGGAGAAGAAAAGTTAAGTTTCAAATGCCTTAGCTGAGTACTAGAAGGTACATGTTTGTACATTCAAAGGGTTATCTTTACATCAGTCAGTTTTCTTAGGGTAAACCTACATCAAAGATCTAATAAGTGAATTGCTACAATAAACATACTTAAAACTATATCACATTACTACATTAAATGAACTTAAACCTATATCACATAAGTATACTTAAAGTAGCAGATATGAAGGCAAATTTGATTATTTCAAAATTTTTTTAACTTTCGTAACTTATTTACTCACATTTCACTAATTACTAACATTCTGCTAGATTTGGTTTGTAATTTTATCTGCCTATCCATCCATATATTCATGCATACGTATTTTTAAAAGATTTTATGTCAATTCCCCATGTTGCATGTAATTATTTTGTTTTGCACATTACTATACTATTACTAGTAATAATGATGTGGGGAGATTTCACAGATTTTTATAGAACAGCTGGTACTGTTTTAGAAGTATATCAATCAAATGATTTAAACACCAATCTGTTTTTTAATTATATTTTCTCTTTAGATGTTATCTTTCCTCCGAGTTATTTTGGTGTTGCTTATCTTTCTGCCTCTCTCAAAGAGGATAAACTCACATTCAACATCAAAAAAGTGAATTACTACATTAAACAAACTTAAGAATTTATCAATTTGCTACATTAAGTGGACTTTAATCTGTATCATATACGTATACTACAGTTAAAGCAATAGATAGGAATGCTTAGTTATTTCAGATTTTTTTAACTTTCACATATTGTTTACTCATATTTCACTAATTATTAACATTTTGCCCGATTTGATTTATCCTTTTACCTATCTATTCATCCCTAATTTCATGCATACATATTTTTAAAGATTTTATACCAATTGCCCATGTTGACTAGATGTTTCTTTTCCTCCATGTGTTTTCAGTGCTGCTTGCTTCTCTGCTTCTCTCAAAGATTCCTCCAAGTAATGTCTGCAATGCTGGGGTAGTTGTTGCACATTTCTTAAGGATTCTTGGTCATGGAATTTTTTTCTTCTTCTTCAGTTTTCAGGGATAATTTTGCTGGATATAGCAACCTGGGTTGATACTTGCCATCTTTTAAAGCTTGGAGGATCCTGCTCCAAGCTCTCCTAGCCTTTAAAGTTTGCACTGAGAAATCTGTAGTAATTCGAATAGGTTTGCCTCGGTAGAATAATGTCTGTTTTTCTCTTGCTGCTTTTAATATTCTCTTTTTATGTTGTATTTCTGAGTTTTTGATTATGATATGTCATGGCAAATGTTGCTGGTTGAGGTTGTTTGGTGTTCTATAAGCTTCTTGTACCTGGAAGTTAATTTCTTTTCCTAGGTTAGGGAAATTTTCTTGCGCTATTACCTGAATAAATTGTTTACACCTTTGGTGCTGTCTTCTGCTCTCTTTCTCACACCCATAGTTCTGAGATTGGTTCTCTTGGAATCATCCATCAGCTGTTGTATCCAGCTACTTTGCTCATTTCTAACTCTGGAGTCACGCCTAACTATATCTTTTGTTTCCTCGGCCTTGTCTTCAAGGTCTGAAACTGTGTCCTCACCATATCTGAGTCGTCTTTCCCTGTTGTTACATATAATTTTCATGTTCTCAATTTCGTCTAGATTTCTTTTTAGATTTTCCACTTCTTTATTAAAATGTTCCTTCATATCTTGTATTTATTCACCTCAGCCAACTTCTTATTTGTGGCTTCAATATGCTCAGTGAGCTTTGTCTCCACTGGGACCATTGTTTGCTTAGTAAGATCCTCTTTAAGCCTGCTGATCAGTACTTGCATTTCTTTAAGAATATCTTGTTTGAACTGGTTGTTTGATTCATTTATTAGCTTTTTGACTTCCTTCCCTATGAGTTCCACTGTTTGAGGGCCCGTGACATTAGTATCCCAGGTCTCAGTCATCTCTGGGTGCCCTGTTGCCCTGTCTTCTTCCCGTGTTTCTGGTATTAAGGGACTTCACTTTAGAGGCTTAGCTGAGCTTAGCTGAGAGGACTTTTTTTTGTTTTTGTTTTTTGAACGGCTATGATGATGTGTGATGGGGAGCCACAATTCTTCTTAGTTCTGTGCTGGGAGTAGGCAGTGAGGGGGACCTGAGAGTCTAAGGCCTTTGATGTGTCTTGTTCACCCCTGGCCCCCTCAGCACAGCTCTCCCGCCTGTCCTGGCTTCCCTCCCCTGGGTCGGGGCTCTCTACCCTCAGAGGTGCGCCCACTACCCTGAGCCATTCAGGAGATCAGTAGCCTTTTTTCCTCCTCTTTCCTCCTCTCTCTGCCGCTTGTGCCAGTTTCTTCCTAAGCACCGTTTAAGGGTGACTCCCAAAAGCCCTGACGTGCTCTTCTGAGCTTTCTTTTACTCTAAAGGGTTCAGTCTTGGGCTTTTTTTCCCCCTTCTATTTAAAATGGCTCCTGCTGATGTCACTGCCTCTGACGGCTGCTGTTTCTGATCTGGGATCCCAGGGCCTTTTCTAGGGGGAGTGCATGCTGCGTTTGTAGTACACACTACCTGTGGGTTGTTGTTTCGGAGGCTGGGGCTATCAGCTGCCGACAATTCCCACTTCTCCGGATCTGAGCTGACCACAGGCTGAGGTTCTGGCTCCGAACTTTCCTCTGTCTGTGATCTGTGGATGCCAGCAGCTCAGGGCCGTGCCAAGTCTGCTGCTTTTTTCCTCCTCTTCCGATGTGATTTCAGGATTTCTGACCCGCCCGCAGCCTCCTGTCCATTGTTGGGGTGCTCCATCCTCTCCCAGCTCCATCAGATGTTCCTGGGCCCACATGAACTTTCCTCCATCTGCAGCTGCCTGCGGCTCCAGCGTTTGCAGCTGGCCTGGGGCAGCTTCCTAAGCTGCTAGGGTTTTTTTTTCCTTCGCTTTCAATGTTCCTTTGGGATCTCTGACCTTCCTGTGGCCTCCTTTGAGTTGTTGCGATGCTCCTCTCTGTCCTGGGTACATTGAACACACGTTTTATGACTAAATTCTTGACTTTTTAAAGTGGGTCAGTGAAAAGACATTGTGCAGCTCTGTTACTTGGCCGCCATCTTGACCTGCTGGTACATCTTGTCGCTCGAGCAGAGAGATGGGCATACTTAAAGAGAGACCCTGGTGCGGGGTGGGGATGGCCTCTGGGCAGCAGGCCAGCTGGAGCCCCACACCTGAGGGCAGCACTAATGGGCAGCTGCCGAGTGGGAAGGGGAGGGCAAGCCAGTCAGGCTCAGCGGGCATTTCGGAGGCTGTGCACGTCGCTTTCTGCTGTGGGTCTTCTTCATCAACTCTTAAATAAGGGAGGAAACTAGACAGGTGGAGATGGGCAGAGTGAGATGAGCAATGTCAAAAGTGACGTCATAAGAGGCAGGAATTGTATTTTAGTGCCTTTAAAATGTCTTTTCAAGCTGGTCATGTGATACATGCCTATGATACCAGCACTCTGGGAGGCTGAGGCAGAAAGACCTCCAAGTTCAAGCCCAACTTGGGCAACTTAGTGATTTAGTGAGAATCTATCTCAGAATCAAAAATGAAAATGGGTTGGATGTATCTTAGTATGAAGGACCTGAGTTCAATCCTCCAGTATCAAAAAATAAAAATAAAAAGTTATCTCCACCAGCAAGTAGCCAATAGATTGGACCTCAAGGACAAGGAGACTCTCTCCTCAACTCACGTGAGATCCAGCATTCTCCAACATGCACACACCCCAGTTCCCCTTCCCAACTCCCTGTGGCAGCAGTTCTAATCTCAGAGAGCACCACTGAGGGCCCCAGGAGACACTGGTCATCTGGTCGTCTTTTCTTTGCAGGACAACCTCTCTGTGCCTATTACAGAGGAAGACCTGGATGGTTCCTCGGGTGTGTTGTTTCCCTTCTACGACGTGGACACGAACATGCTCTATGTGGTTGGGAAGGTCAGTCTGGCTTGGAAGGGAGGTAGCCACCTGGACCCCAGAGGCAGGAGGTGGAAATACCCCAAGCTGAGCCACGCTGGCCAGTCAGCAGCCTGAAGCCACTCTTCACAGTGGGAGAGCCTCTGTCCTCCACCTTGCCAGCTCTCTAGGCAGGTTGGGCCAGGGTTTGGGCTGTATACCACACGCATGTCCCTCCTAGTTCTCTGGGTCTAAATGGCCTTTCTCAACAGGGACACTCTAAACTCTGGGTGGAGCAGGTCTTCCCTGGGTAGAGCCCCTCCACGTTTGCCCTCTCTGGTCCATACTCAGCAATGCTGGGACAGCACTCTCTGCCTCCCAGTCATTATGATGGTCTCTGGGTAATCTCTGAGGTCACTCCTTCTGATCTGGTGTGACCCTCAGATGGGAGTGGGGCTTGAAAGTGAGGTCTTCCCAGAGCTACTGCTGTGGGGAAATGAGAGTGTGCTTTGCATCATGGGTAGGGGAACTGAGCATTAAAATGAGGACCCATGGGCTGGAGGAATACCTAAAGTGCTTTGCTAGCAAGCACGAGTTCTGGGTTCGATTCCTCAGCACCACATAAGCTGGGCATGGTGGTGCATGCCTATAATCCCAGCACTGCTGAGTTTGAGGCAAGAGGACTGCCGTGAGTTCAAGGCCAGCCTAGGCTACATAGTCAGCTCAGGACTGGCCTGGACTACAGATTGAAACCCTGCCTCTAAAAAAAATAAAAGTATAAAATAAGGACCCGTTTGTTCCTGCCTGATGACAGACTCTGGGTTCCATGGTAACCCCTGATGGGAAGTGGTTTGCCACCCTCTGTCAAAGCTAGGAGTGGCCTCCCGGACCGGGAGCCCAAGCACTGCCGATGGGCACGTCTCTGAGCCTCCCCCGCTTCTCCTAGGGGGATGGGAACATCCGCTACTACGAAGTGAGTGCCGACAAGCCCCACCTGAGCTACCTGACAGAGTACCGCTCCAACAACCCACAGAAGGGGATCGGTGAGTGGGACGCTGGGCTGCTCAGGGTCGGGCCTCAGCAGCCTGTTGGAATCCATTGTGTATTGCCGATAACACAGGATCAGCAGCTGGACGAGTCATTACAAGTGAGATCTGTTTTAGGTCATGGTCCTGGAGGTTCCAGGCCAAGAGGTTACATGTAGTGAAGCCTTCCTGCTAGCAAAGTGCCAGGGTAGTGCAAGCTGTCATGTAGCAAGAGGCAGAGAGCACATGAGGGTCTCTTTTGGTCACTCTGTTCTTCTAAGGCCCCCCAAATTTGGTCTTCAGGCTCCTTCCTGATGGCCTTACTTAATCCTGATCTTCCCCAAAGACCCTCCCTTTGAACCCCATTGTTGGAGGGAGTTTCCACCCTCTTGGCGGATCCTTGAGGGACACACTCACCCCACAGTCAGACTTGTGCGCAGCTGAGCAAAGGAGCAAACCGGAGGGCTTCTCTGAGGGGGCACCATCTGAGTAGCCGAAAGAGGCAGCAGAGCACTCCTTTGGAAAGAGGAGGTGTTCCTGACAGAGGTCGAGCAGTTCAGCCATAGCAGGGACAAGAAACCCTCTCCTGAAGAACCTCAGGGGGGCAGGCCTGCCTTTCTTTTCTTTTTCCTTCCTTCCTTTCTTCGTTCGTTTGTTCCTTCCTTCCTTCTCTCCTTCCTTGTTTCATTTGTACTGGAGATTGAGCCCAAGGCTTTCACACTCAACTACATTCTCAGCCCAATTTTTACTTTTGACTTTGAGACAGGTTCTCAAGAAGTGCCCAAGTTGCCCAGGCTGGGATCGAACTTGTGATGCACATGCTCTGCCACCCAGAGTGCTGGAATTACAGGCCTGAGCCGTAAGGCTCGGCTAGCCCTTCTCTTTTCTCCCTTTCTTTTGTAAGTGTGTTTGGGAGCTTATAAAGATCCAACTACCCAGCTTCCTTGGGAGACTGAGGCAGGAGGATTGCAAGTTCGAACCTATCCTGAGTAACTTAACAAGATACTGCCTCAAACTAAAAAAAAAATGGGATGGGGATATAGCCCAGTGGTAGAATATCCCTGATTCCATTCCTGGTACTAAGAGAAAAAAGTAATTAAATAAAAATTAAAGGTCCCACTAAGGCTGGGGGTATAGCTCAGTGGCAAGAGTGTTTCCCTAGTGTGTGCAAGACCCTGCATTCAAATAGATGTTGTCTGTAAGACACCCGATATATATATATATATATATATATATATATATATATATATATATATATATATTAAAACAGGTTAGATGAAAAATAGAAGACTAGAGAAAAATGCACCAAAAGAAAGCTGTGGGGGTGTAACTTAGTGGTCGAGTATGTGCCTAGCAGGTGTAAGGTCCATGCTTAATCTCCAGCACCATAAGAAACAAACAACCAAAAATCCCCAGAAAGCTATAGGGATATAAGAGCATTTGGGGCCCTGGGCTGTGGGGATAGAAGTGGGGAGCCTTGAACAGAGCAAACTGTCTTTAGGAATCCAGCTAAAATAATTGGAATGCTTGGAGGTAGAGGCAGTCTGATTATTTCGACTATTTGCTTGAGCTGTTTGCTGAGGAAAGATGGCAGGAGGAGGGCAGTCTGTCCACTCCCAGGTGCCTAGCCTGGCTTTGCTAGAACCCCTTGTCCCCTCTCCCTGCCTTGGCCATCTGTCCGCAGGTGTGATGCCAAAGAGAGGTCTCGACGTGTCCTCCTGTGAGATCTTCCGCTTCTACAGGCTGATTACATCCAAAAGCTTTATTGAGCCTGTATCCATGATTGTGCCTCGGCGGGTAAGAGTGCTGGGGCTGTGTGGGAGGGAAACAGGGAGCCTACCTTAGCAAAAACGGACCTGGGGTGTCAGGGTCCCACAGCCTGCAGCCCAGGGCTTGAGGGCAGACACAGGGAGGCTGAGGACCCCTCTTCCAGGGGAAGACCCTTCTCATGGCCAGCTCCATGGGGCTGGGTACTCTGGGTCTTACCGCACTCTTGAGCTGTGTGTGACCTGGGGCAAGTCCCTTTGCAAAGTCTCTGGGCCTTGATTCAGCAGGAACTGGGCAGAGTCTAGACTCTCAGCTTGTGCCCCATCTGGGCAGCCAGCCCTACCACTGCCCCTCTCACTGTCTGAACTCCTCTTGCAGTCAGAATCCTATCAAGAGGACATCTACCCACCGACAGCGGGGGCCCAGCCCTCCATGACTGCCCACGAGTGGCTCGCTGGAGTGAACAGAGGTGAGGAAGGCTGAGAACAGGGAACTGTGATTTTAAAAAATGGAGTTCCAGTGGCCCCAAGTAGCGGAGGGGATTCGACTTCTATTTTTATTTTCCCATACCCTCAAAAGACAGGCCCCTGGTGGTCAGTCCCCAGCAGCTAGATGTCACATATATTGGGCTGGGAAGGTAGGTCTTGGCCCAAGTGGCTGAGAAAGCTCCCTCCGTCTCAAAGACAGCCGCTACATGGCTATGTTGCTCTGTGGAGCTATGCACATTGACTAGGCGGTTTCAACCCCGCTCTCCTGCCCGTTCCTCACTCCAGCACTCTATTTATGCTTCAGCTAAGAGAACCTCTAGGCACAACTCCCACCAGGCTCTTCTGTCCCTTCAGCCTGGCCAGCCTGGCCTGACTTTGATCCCCCTCCTGTCAAGGGACAGCCCAGGGCAAGGAGGGGAATGTCCTCACAAAGCAAACACTAAACTTCACCTGAGGCAGCTCCAGAGCAAGCCCTGTGCAGTTCCACAACCAGGCTTTGCTGAGTTGGCTAAACGTGTGGTGATTGCATCCTGTTGCCCTGTCCCTGATGTGCGCCTGTCCACAGCTGGCTGACGCTGGTGTACCTGCCAGCCTGTGTCGGTGCCACATGTCCATCTCCTCGTGCCACTCAGGCCTCTCACAGCCCTTCACTTCCCTCCAGAGCCAATCCTGGTGTCCCTTCGACCCGGCTCCCAGCTGATGAGCCGTCAGCCGCTGCGTCCAGAGAGACCCCTTTCCAGTTCTGCGGTCCCAACCTCGCCCCTGCCCTTGGACCCCACAGCAAAGCGGACTGCCCAGGACCGCCAGAGGCCCTACTCCCTGCTGGAGGAGAAGGTGTCAAGGTGGGCAGCCGAGCACAGGCCGGAGGAGACGAAATCCTGGCTCACAAATGGCTTCGACATTTTTGAATGCCCCCCACCAAAGACAGAGAATGAGGTAAAGGAGGAGTGGGCCTGCGGGAGAGGCTGGTGGTGGGGAGAGCCCAGAGGTGGGAGAGAAAAGAGGACCGAGAAGTGCAGCCAGCCATGTGACCTGGGCTCATTCCTGACTCGTTTTGTTAAATTCAGTCAACAAACAGGTAGTGAATGAGCACTATCTTTGTGCCACAATAGTGAATATACAGGCTGGTGGTGGGATGCCATCTGGAAGATGGAGAAGATTGAACCTGCTGGGCATTAAAGTCCCTCCCAGTGCTGCCTTTCTGGGGTTTCCCAGGGCTTTCAGGGCCGACCTCTGATAAGTGCCTACTGAATGCCGGGCCCCAAAGTGGGCCCTTTGATGTACTGTGTGATGGGATTCCCATCGCAGCCCTGAAAGTCAGCATGGAGGAGCTCAAAGTGGAAGGGCTGGCGTATCGCAGAGGGAATGTCATTGTGGCTCTGCTGAGTATTCCCGTGCTGCCTCAGACCCAGGGGCTGTGCATAACTAAGCTTCAGTACTCATAGGGGTGTCCGAGCCACCCAAGGGGATAACCAAGGCCCTCCGAGGGGCACCCAGTGTCACATAGCTCTTCTCCATAGCAGAACAATTAAAGTCATGAGGTTGGTTTTCTGACCTCTAGTTCTTAGAGAAGGGAGGGTAGGTAACTTTCCCACAGTCATTCAGTTTAGTAGTAGTGAAAACAATCTCCAGGTTTCAGGGCCAGATATCCTTTCCCCCATTCCTCAGGGATCCACGGAGGCAAAACATGTCTGAAACACTCTTTGAGTGTCCTTTACTGGATGAAGTAAACAATTTTTTTTTTTTTTTTGTTAAGGATCTATGCAGTGATTGCCCCTTATTAACATAATCACACTGACTTTGAGTCAAAAGGAGGTAGTGTTTGGCCTTTCTGCTGGCGCCCTGCCCTTGTGCCCGGCTGCCCGAGTGACCTTGCCCTCTGACCTCTGCCTTCGCAGCTGCTACAGATGTTCTATCGGCAGCAGGAGGAGATCCGAAGGCTCCGGGAGCTGGTGACCCAGCGAGAAGTCCAGGCCAAGCAGTTGGAACTGGAGATCCAAAATCTACGAATGGGCTCAGGGCAGTTCTGAGCCAAGCTGCCGCCATCCCCGCCCTCAGGGACACCACTTGACTCTGTGGGGAGGTCTGGGACCAAACCTCAAGTCCCCCAGAAGCAACCACTATTTCTATATTTTTTACCAGAAGATGAAACTGTTAGTCGTTGAAAGAGATTCCCGTAGGACATGGCTCCTACTCGCCCTCCTGCGGCAGCCATCTCTGCACTGACTCTGTTTTTTAGATGACACCTTGCCTTCTGTTGAATTCTGTTTTTAAGCATCTGCAATGAGCTGGAACTTCTCCAGGGCAAAGAACATTGTGTAGAGAGCTCAAGCCGAAAGGACCCAGGAGGTCAGCCTGCCTGTGATTTTCTAGCTGTGGTCCTCAGAAGGGGGGGAAGATTTAGGCAGGAAGGTGGTGGGCCTGCCCCTCTGCCTGCTCAGCGGATGTTTGTCGGATGTTTGTTTCACATACTGCCCTGCTGTGAAATACAGAATTCTGCAATGTTAGGAGCTCAAAATCCAACTCCCTCATTTTAGTGGTGGAAAAACTGAGGCCCAGAGAAAGGCAAATGAGATTTGTTTTCACGGCGGCGTGTGGCTGAGATCCTGGCATCCTGTGTTTTTCTGCTGCCTCTGGCCTCATGTGGCTTTCAGCCCCAGAGCTGGAGTCCAGGGGTTCTGCCCTCTGCTGTGCCAGACTTACTTGGTGACCTCTTGCAAAGTCCTTCTCTACCTGGTCTCAATTTTTTCATCCAAGCAAGAGGGACGCTGGAATGAGCTAGCTACCCTTCCTGGGATCTGTCCCTGAGACCTGACCTTGGTCCCACATGGAGCAGCGAACAGGGCTTGCTGCAGAAACTCACACTGGCAGAGGAGCTGAGGGGGCTTAAATGAGGGGAATGAGTCAAGTTCATCCCAATTCTGGAACACAGACAGGTGGTCCGAACCATCCTGTCCAGCCAGAACGACCCAGATGTGGGCTGAGAAATGAGGAGACCTCATGGCTGTTAAATGGGGGAACAGGCTTCAGAGCTGGGTCAGTGGGTGGCTGACTGCAGGGGAATACAGGCAGATTTCAGCTGCCCAGGTTAACAGAAGAGGCCGCTTAAGGGGCGGGGAGCCCCAGCGCTGGATGTTGGCAGAGTCTCACGCCACTCACCTGTGAGGGATCCTGGAGAGGGATTAGGCAAGGAAGTAGCGGCGGACGCCCGGAAGTTTCCTCTGGCCACAGAGTTTGTGGCTTTGATGGTGCAGTCCTGGGTCTTGAGCCCAGCCCAGGTCCTTCACACCGAGCTAGCCATATATCCCCAGTCGTCCTTTAATTTCCTTTTGTGATAGGGTCTTGCTAAGTCAATACGTTGCCCAGGCTGGGCTCAAATTCATGATCTCCTGTCTCAGCCTCCAGAGCAGCTGGGATTACAGGCAAGCACCTCTGCCCAGCTGCATCCTTCCTACTACTCTGAGGCTGTTACTCAGTGGTTAATTCAGCACCCTAGAGACACAGAATGATAGATGCAAAGTGAAACCTGTCCCTCCCAGGAGGGACAGACCGTAAGCTTTCCCCCATTGCACAGAGTGACTCTGAACCTCAGATGGGACAGCAGGAGGCCTGCTTAGGAGGTTTCAACCTGCGCCGTGCATGAGAATCCCCTTGGATGTGTTCAGGAAACACAGGTAGGTGCCCAGGTGCCAGCGCAGCACCACTGGAGCTGTGTCCTCAGATAGGGCTGGAACTCTGTCCTTACCAGCTCGCTGCCAGATGACTGCAGCACAGTCAGCAGAGACCAGTCCCTCCGCACCTGTGCGCAGTAAAGGCGAACAGAACCAATACGCGTCATGCAGAGCTGGGACTCAGGATGGCCAGACGCTGCTCCCCTGTGCCTCTTCTGATGGCCCCGCCTGTCTGCCCATGTTCCTTGTCTTTTTCACCATTTCCTCATCCCTGGGGCTTGCTTCCAGCCAAAGCGCCAGCC